>BMAO01024222.1:0-249794 GCA_019973975.1 Trichonephila clavata
TGTGATAATTTAGCATAAATGTATATCATAAAAATAAATCAGAAGAAATTTTTTTCAGTAAAATATCGAACATTTCTCAGAGAAATATATGTTCTATTTTTTATTTTATTAGAATTTAAGAAAATATCACATTGATTTTTCACTGCTTTCTTTATTTTCATCGGTCTTCTATATTAGTTTGTACTTTTTATTCGAAAAATTAAAATTATGATTTTTAATTGATACATTCACTAAACTGATACATTCATTGAGCATTCAACTTTAGTTGATACATTCATTGACTTCTACATAATTCTGTTTCATAAACTGAAATTTAACATTTTTTTTTCTGGATTCTGCAAAACCCTTTTTGTTTCACGCATTAATAAATTCCTCAGAGTTGAATTTGAAGCTTTTTTCCTAATATTTAACTTTTAACAAAGTATCTTTAGTATGCTTAATATTATATAATCTTTTTATCCCCAATTATATTCAAATCAGTATAGGATCAACAAATATTGTACATTAGATAATTAGATCAAAGTTAGTAAAGTTTCTTGTTTTATTTTTCAACATAATTAATCTTCATTTATATGGTGTACTTTTCTAATGCATGAAAATATCTTCAAAATGTCTTAGTGCTTACTTTTTAAAATAGTTTTTGCATTAACTTTTGATGCTCTTAGGATTTATTTTAATTGTGTAGGAATATGCTTTTTACGTTTTAAGACGCACATCTCTAAGTATCTAGAATTTGGTTATAGAGCATGAAATTGTCATTAAAGATAGAACGTGGAATAATGTATTGAAATCTCTGATTAAAATTAAAGCACTATTATTAAGATATTAGTATTTCAATTACATAAATTTTGTGTCAATAAACTTGTAATTTTAAAAATATATAAAATCTCAATAAAAATAAAATAAGATTTTCTGGATGCTTTTGCTTAAATTCATGTTAGGCATATTCTCTCCATAAAGACAATGCTTCTAATACAAAACTAGCGAAAAGCAGTCGAAAGGAAGTAACAAATATATTTAGTTAAATCATTAACTATCTATAGAGGTAATGTGCTTTTGAAGACTTAAGAACAAATTTTTTTTATCACTTAAGATTCAGAATGCTTGTTTTTGAAGGTAGTATTGGCGTAATTAATCAAAAATCCAATCCATGCTAATTAAAAAAAAGTGAAGAAGCGTAAATAAATTTGTTAAAAATGATTTTATATCATGAAGTTTACTAAATCTTAAATTTATAAAAAAGTAACCAATCGGTTTATAAACTCTGGTCATTAAAACTACAAAAAAAGAAGAAAAAATGGAGGGATATTACAAACCTCGAATTCGCACAAAAGGAAAAAGTTGCTGGAATACGTAGATCAGGAATGTCAAATTCCCGGCCCACAATGAACATTTTTGCGGCTCTGCTAGTATATAGGTCCACAATAATATATAATAAAATAGATAAACCGATGCACAGAATATATAAAAATAAAAAAGGTAGAATTCGCTAAACAGTTTTTAATTATATTCTTTTTTTGCTGCTGTTATTAAAACAAAACACTACATTTATTTTGACTGTCCCACAGTTAGGTAAATACGGTACCTACATTTCTATGAATATTGATTTTTTTGCGGCCCTCTCTAAAGTTAAACCTTGTTTGCTTAGCCCAAGTAAGTCTTTGACATTCTTGATGTAGATGATTAGTATTTAACCTCAATCAAATGACGCAAGAAAAAAGAAATGGCATCTCAACGATGCATAAAAAGGGAAATTACACAGCGAGTTCTCATTCGGAAATGGTATTTAAGTGTTGAGTAGATAGTGTTTTACCTCGCATAAAAAGGAGAAACATCCACCAACACGTGCCGGAATTTAATATCGGCAGGATTGTAACTTATCGAGATAATTGTTAATCGCGTTTTCATCGCATTGGGGCTCTCATGCTAATATAGAATCAACGGGTTCAGGTGGAACATACTGAAAGCCGTACAGGATCCTCAAGAAATCCAGCCACTAACGCCCATATCATCAGTAGGCCTTACAGGATCATGCAACCACCTGAAGGACCTAGAGTTAGGAAGTAAGCTTGTTTGCAGCATTACAGATATCCGCATAGACAATGCAGACGTGCGGAGTTGTATGGACTGTCTGCATGGTGACCATTATTGTGGCTTCCCTTGTCACTACAGCAAAAACATGTGCGAAGAGAGTGGTGCACTTAAAGACAGAACTGGATACATGAGTGTAATATTCCCTTTTCAGACGTCCTGGTTCTGGGCGCAGCATCATGATGCGCGTTGCTGTGCCTGGAGATACCGAAGAGAACGTACGTGGCTTGCTTGAATTCAATACTGTCGTACGAATCCTTCACTTTGTGACTGATCTGTACGGTTTTCACTAACCTCCTCAATATTTCTTTAAAGTTTTATTTATTTCAACCAATCTCCACCGGGAGCCAAAGCGTGATTTATGCAAAGGAGAAATATTATATAAGTTCGGGTTTCGCGAGTTAACGAGAGAGAGTAGTAAAGTGAAGAGTTAGATTTTTTGAAGTAAAATGAATTGAAGCATCGGTAAATCAACACGCAGTTGTTGACAGTATTAGTTAGTAGTGACGCAACGAGCTAAGCTGAAGAGCTGAAGATTGAAATTGGGAAGTCGAGTGTGGATTCTTAGCCATTATCCGATCCAGCCAGCAATAAGTTCTTCACCACGACGGACCTGCCGAAGTTAAAAGTATAAGGTTAGTGATTTAGAAATTTGTGAATACGTGTACGTGTGTTAGCTGTAATTGTACGTGCTGATCTTTCGTGGATTCAGTTCCGATTCCGCAGTTCCGCTAGTAGTAACCTCTTCTCATACTCCACTGTGTTTTATTTCTCTTAAATTTGAATCGTGTGTTTGTAGCCTTCCTTGATTAAGAAGTATCAATAAATATAGTGATTTGTAATTATGTCTCTTGAATTCTCTAATCCGACTACACGTCCAGAAACAGTTAACGGTAGAAGGGGAGACGATAATCTTAGGTGAGGTTATATTTCACGACAACTTGATAGATGGTATGGACAGCCACTTGGTACACGACATGGATACCTTTACTTAGATTCGTCAGTAATCAGAACAGTAGTAAGTGTTGCATTTATCATATTTTATGGCCAGACCTTGTGTCCTATCTCTGAGGCCACCTAGTGTCATCATTCAACAATATAACGCAAGGCCGCTTGCTGCCGGCCATGTTCTGACCTAAGTCTATACAGAGGATGTTTGAAGGATGTCCTGGACAGCAAGTTCTCTAGCTTTCTCACCCAGTTGAAACATCTGATCACGGATTGCTGTCAGGCTGGGCAGCCACCTGTCTCCAGTCGCTACGATTGATGGAGTGCGAAGTAGACATGAAGCACCAAGGAATGACTAGCTAGTATCTGTCACCCAAACCCAGTTTGACCCCATTGCATAGCCAGATTGCAGTTTGTGAGTTCTAATTTTGAATCCTGTATACTCCCAAACTGCCAAAGTTAATTATGTTTTCTTCCTACTGTGATGATATGTACAATAAGTAAAGTTTTGTTTTTTGCTTTCGTTCCTGGTATACGTTTTCAATTTTCTATCTGGGAAAATGGTATTTTCATAACAATGAACCCTAACTGGAAATGGTAATTGTTCATACTGTATGATCATCATTCTCAGGAGTTGTGTTATCATTGTAGTATCTTGAGCTACAAAGGACCATTCTCTTAAATACTTTTTACACTAATTGAGTTATAGAAAGAAAAAAAATAACACTGCATCTGTGCAAATAACGGAATTCCTTATTATATTGAAATTAAAAATATAAATTTTTTAATGATTTCTTAGATATATGTTCAATTTAAACCGCTTTTTGAAAAAATTAAAAAAAAAAGATTTTAATAATTATCTAACTACCTGTAAAAAAAAAAAGTGATGAGTAATCATTAACTGCAATGATTACTTAGATAAACAAATAGTCATAATTATACTGTTTGGAAAATCAAATTAATTATAAGAATGGTAGGATTCTTCCTTTTTATAAATGTATATGTAATCACATCATCAATTTAAAATATGTATTTTAATAATAATCTTCATACTCTATGCAACTTATTCTATTTTAATGTTGTTTATATAAACAAGTGACCTTCTCTCTCGTAGCCGAATGTTCATGGTCGAGGGCCTGTGAACGGGGTTGCTTCTGTACTTTTGGCCAAAAATTTGAGCTTTGATACCGCTGTATAGAGGGGTTGATGGAAGTTAATTCTGTAGTGGCCAAAAGTCATCTCGTTGGTATGATGTGAAGTTTGGAGAGTGGGAGCTGAGATGTACCATCCTTGTCTCTTGATTATGGCTCAAAATCAAGGAATTCGTCTCTAATAGCCCTAATACTACTTCATAGGGCAGCGATGATAAACAATTAATCGATACATTACTAAAAATTGTGATGAAAAATGATAAATTGTTTCCAAATGTTACAACCTATTTACCACTGATATATTGCTTGTATTTACTTAACCCCTTGCCTCTCGCTCCCGTCAAATTCACGGGGTAAAATTTCTCTCTCTATTCCTCGTGCCCGTGATATTTCCGGGCTGGAGTGCTGAAAATAGCTTGCCATAAAAGTTTGAAACAATCTATTTCTTAAGCCCGGAGTATTGTTTTTTTCTTAATCTATACACCGGATGGCAGCACCAGATTATTTTCAACGTGTTTAGCAATGATTATTTATTTTTTTTAACTAAATGTCAGCACAGCAAACATATATATTAGCGATATCTTTGGTCAAGTACTTTTTTGCGCTCTTCGTAAGAACACGTGGGTAAAAATTCTGGGAAAAAAACTGATAAATATATATATATATATATATATATATATTAATATTGTATACATTATACAGTTAAAGTCAGGAAGTAAATCGGATTGTTCTTTTAGTACTTTTTTGTCCCTGACTACAATAAAAATATTGGAGCAGTAGACATTGTAGAACAATTTGTTGGAGATAACTCTATTGCTCGAAAACGAGGTAAGAAGTACTGCAAGAAAATATTTTTTTTGTTAGATAAAACTATTTTGAACTAGTACCTTATATATAAAATAACAAGGAGGCAAAAAATCACATTTGATGTTCGTTTATCTTTAGTAGATGAACTTCTTGAAAAGTAGAAACCACTGCAAAAATAGGCCGGTCTAATTTGGAGAATAACCACAACCGCTTGATTAAAAGACATTTTATTAGACAGATACCTCCATCTGATAAGAAGTGGCAACCATCAAGAGAATGTAAAGTTTGTTGTTCCAAAAGAGATGAAAACAATAAGAGATGCAAAAAAGAAACTCGGTACTACTGTCCAGTTTGTGATTTTCGCCTTTGCATCTCATGTTTTAAAATTTATCTCACAAAAAAAATTACTAATGTTTATTTTTATCATGCAAAAGTGTAATAAAATTCATTTAATGTTTTAAACACACGTTTCTTAAAATTGTTCCTCTTTGTTGGAAAGCTAACATTCAGTGATTATAACCCTAAGAGTTTACTTTACATAAATAAATTAAATTTCGTACTTCAAGCTAAAAATTAATCCAAAAATTAAAAATGAATACATATATTGAACATGTACTTAATTTTGTATAATTTTCTTGAATAAAAAAAATATGCACTTTTAGGACCGTTTTCAAAATTATCCGATCGTTAAGGGGTTAAAAGATCTGCAAATTTGGCAACACACATATATTAATATTATTTATCAGTTAGCCTAGAGGATTTTGTAGTTAAATTATTATTTAAGACTATGTAAAATAATTATTCCAATATAAAATAATATATAATTTAGACTAAAAAGATAATGTATCCATTAAATGTATGTGTCTTAAATGTATGTAAGAACTTGTACCCAAAAACTATAAATAAAATAAAAGAACCCTTCTTTTTCAACAAAAACTACATTAAAAATGCATCTTTTTGATGCTTTAACATTAAAAATTACCAAAAGAACATATATTTCACAAAATAATTTCCTGTGTAAATAAATTTTAGCGGGTAAAACATGCCTTTTTTTTTCTCATACTAGACTAATATTTGATGAATATTAGATGAGAAATAGACTATGAAAACAACTGTGAATACATTTTTGAAATAAAAACTTGAGTTTACTTCAAGAAAAACATTGAGTTTAATTTTTTTGCATGAGTAATAAAGCGTTATACTTTAACTTTTTTAAAAATAGTTTTTGTCTAAAGAAATAACGTTTAATTTTAAATAGATTTACTTTGTGTGTTCCAATAATACAGATAAAACTTACCAGTTTGGAAATAAGATTAAAATTTTTGAAGATAGCTTAGATAAGAGTGGATTAAATTATTCAAACTATTAATAAGTGATCTGCTGAGAGAGAGAGAGAGAGAAACATATATATTGGTTAATTTAACTATAATTCTATATTATGAATACGGTATGAGGTTGCAAAATTTTTCCTTAAAGCGGTATATAATTAATTTATGAATTACAGGCGAATAATATAGTCTCAATAAATATGTGAATAAGTTAAGACTTAAAACGCTATATTATTTGTGATGAATAATAGTTTGTGCTTTAAATAATAATGTAAAACTGATTGGTATACTGAATTAAATATTACGCGATCTATCATTGAAATTTTAAGAAACAACGTAATAAACCTTACAATGAAATTAAAGCATTTTTGCTTTTATTTCACATAAAATTTTATTGAGGTGCAGTCATTAAAATTATAATCACTGCACAGCAATGTATTTATAGCCTTATTTTAAAATCAACAGCAAAATAAAAGCTACTAACTATCATTTGAAGAAAAAAATTTAATTTTAGATAAACCCCATGAAGGTGGTTTAAAATTTATCTGTATCTAAAAGATGATATAGTGGTATGTGAATTTTTCCTAACCTCATCTAAAAAAAAAAATAATGGAACTTTTAAATGAAATCAAGCCATCACAAAAACTACTTTAATAAAAGAATGTTAGAATTATATATTCATGAAAGGTAAAAGAGTTTGATTTACACCATTCCAAATGTTGCGTTTTTCTATTTATGGTAAAGACAAATTTAAATTAAAGGTAACTATTTTATCAGTATTCTTAAGTATTAATATGTCATTTAATACGATATCATGTCCTTATCTATTAGAAAAGATATAAAAAAATACAAGACAGAATAGAGGACGCAATTATACGCAAAACTGAAGAACGGGTTGGTTTTTATCTCTATAGCTCGCAAGAAGTCATTTAAGGGTCATGAAAATTATAACACAGATTTATTATTTGGGAGTGATTGGATAAAGGAAAACAGTCTTCCCAAAAAAAAAAAATCTCATATGGTAAGGTTCCATAAAGATAAAAAAGCTGTACTGAGAGAGATATTGTTATAGTAATTAATGTCTGCTCAAATACGAAAAAAAAAGATGTTCTTTAATAAGCAATATGTCTTTCCTCAACAGCAATAACTGAGATGCAGCATCTGTTTTTACTGAATGTAAGGTTACTGAGTAATTTTTATGGGTTAGAATGACTTTATCTCGAAGAGTATTTATTCTAGTTATTGCACTGTGTTATAGGCACGTAGAAAATTGTCTCCGCATGGAAATAAATAAAAAAAACATGCCGTTCAATCCATTCGAATGGTAAGACTAATTTCTTGTATTTCAACTGCAGCGCAAATCTAACAAAGTAGGAAAGCATCTTTCAGGAATATGAAATTTATCTCAATTACAACAAGGAGAAGATAGGAACACCAAAGGATCACCCTGCTGAAAAAAAAGTGATTCTTCTTTGTACCTCAGAGTTCAGTTTGTGGTGATCTGTAGCCATCCCTTCCATTCATACCTTCATGTCTATCTGGAAACCCGGCTAGATGTGTAGGAGGAACAAAATGATCCAAAGACATTATTCCAATTCAAACTGAATTATTGATTCTTGTCAGTTATTAAGAACAGGCACAACACAATTCTAATTAAGGTATATAACTATGGTAGAGTGCAGAGGTGAGAATATACAAGCGGGGGTAATATTACAGAATCTCAACTGAATCTAAGATAGATTAAACGTGCACATTTACAACTACGCCACACACTAATAATCAGATTTTACTTAATCAAATTTACGATACCTTGTTTCTTAATGCTGCAGATCCTTCACGGAGAATTTCAGACACTCTATTTAGCTGGATGAATTGACGATGACTCCACGCTCTGTAATATTTAATTTCAATGCTTTTCAATCTTGAATATCCACTTCTTTTTGCACACATCAAACGTATCAACCTTGCTTAACTTGTCAACAACTACCTGTTGACCTCTCACTCTCTTCACTTTACTTTACTTAACTTGACTTCTCACTTCCCTCCGTTCAACTCGCGAAAACCGAATTTATATAATATTCCTTATTTACATAAATCACGTTTGGTTGGTCGATGAAGGTTGGTTGAAATAAATATTTTGATTGGAAGGGAAAAAGAAGAATTAGTATAAACCAGTATAGATCCGTCACAAGTTTAGCCTATCATCATGTCTCTTCTAGAATCCCAAGGTTACAACGTCGGTCTCTTTCTTAGATGTTAATAGAATGAAAATCATATCTTCACCTCTCTCCATCCGAGTTGGCTTGCATAAACTGTCCTGATTTTCAGAAGATTTCTGTTTGTGAAGAGCACTACTATATTGATGAGATACACTATCTTTTCATCCCTTTACGCTGTTTGAGCACCCCCTCCAATAAGCGGGAGCAAGTACATTGCAGTAAGTCAGCTCCAGTGGCTTAGAGATAGCGTGTCCGCTTCGTAAGCCCAAGATTGAGGGCTTGAGCTGATAGATTTTCTGGATGCGAACATAGTAGACACGCATGTCATATGAATATGTGGCATGTAAAAGATTTCTTGAGTATTGAATTGGGTCTGGTACTCTCGGCAAAATTAAATCACAACAATATTTTGCATCCGACAAGAGCTTGAATTACAAATTAATTAAAGCATCCAAATTTGGTAGCGAGGCCGGCACTAGATGGTGCCACTATGAAATAAATGGTTGATACATTTGGGGACTTGTCGTGCATTTTAGCATCTCACCTGAGATGCTAAAATGTAGCTCCATTGAAGAAAAATACAGTACAACGTCGTTTATCCGAATGTTTATTATCCGGAACGTCAAATATCCGAACCAAAGTCCGGATACGTTTTCGAACAGTGCAGTGCTCAACAGTGGCTTCATGTGAGGCGAAAAGTAACGGGAAAACCCAAGGTGGGTTCGGGGAATTTCAGTTGTGTGTGATTTGATATTACGTCAGTTTGTTTCCAAGTGAGGAGGTGTATACGTGCTCTTTTGTTGAGTTTTGTTGATGTAGAAACCTAGATGGCATGCGATGCAGAAAACTGTCAGTTTCAAATGCTAAATGTTGACGAGATAGTGACTTCTGTGCAAGAAAAATCCGACCCTGTCGCCGATGAAATGGATGAAGACGAGGACAACAACAAAAACGAAAGTAGCAAGGGTCCATCAAATTCTGACGCGTTTCCTGCGTTAGAGAAAACTATGGAATGGTACGATAATAACACAATCAGAGTGCTGTCCTACTCAACTACTGCTGCTCAAGTGAATCATGTGAAAAACGAAGGTGTACAATGGTACAGCAAAAAATAAGTTATTATTTTCCACAAGAAAGATAAAATTGCGACATTTTGCGCCTATTTTGCTTTTCCTTCAAGCACGTTTCCCGCATGTGATGATTTTCAATATCTGTATAGTGTTCAATATAATATACTGCATGGATCGCATTCGGTTTTCGGTTATCCGAACCGTCCCGTATCCGAACGGTGTCCGGTCCCAATTGATTCGGATTAACGACGTTCTACTGTATTGTAGTAATAGGAGCAAAAACCGTGAAACTCGCCTCTCTATATAAATATATCTGACCTTAGTAAACCGCATCCTCTATTTATGTATACCCAGTTTCTTTTCTACTGTAGAGCAATGAACAGTCCTTCCATGAGGATATTTACTTTAAGCGACAATTACCAAATTTTCAAGTAACTAGTTGTTCCACTTTTTGGTAGGTTTTCTGCTGTCCCCCTAGGACGCCGGCTGCTATCAAATTCTTTGTTTTTCATTCTTTATGTTATACCCCTCCTTAAATGTACCAATAGTTCTTTAGAGTATATGTTTTATTGGGAGGTTTTCTTAAAAACTTGCAACCTATAGGCATTTGCAGATAACATCTATAATACAAATAAATAGTGTTTTTTTAAGGATTGTATGTTTGTGTGGGTCTTCTACAATCGTTTCATCTAATCGATAATAGTAAATCACCAGTACAGGAAATCCCAGAAGGACATATTGATGTTAGATAATAAAGAAGAACCTTGACATATAAGAGCGGTAGCAACAATAACTTTCAATAATAAAGTAGTCTTAGTAGATACAAAAATATATATATTAAATGTATTTGGTACATATAAAAAAAGGAAATTGTGTTTACTAATTATTTTTCATTTTAAGTAGGTACTTTTCATGCATCAAGAATACACAATAAGTGAAATTGTTGTATAAGATGAGATGATTATATACTTATATTTTCATCTTTAAATTTTATCTTCACTTTCTTTGGAATACACGATATTACATTTGTTCCTTAATTTTTT
This sequence comes from Trichonephila clavata, assembly GCA_019973975.1. NCBI lineage: Eukaryota > Metazoa > Arthropoda > Arachnida > Araneae > Nephilidae > Trichonephila > Trichonephila clavata. The sequence goes on from BMAO01024222.1 coordinate 10,658, forward strand.
TTTCTTTTTATCAAAATTTAGCTGAAGTCTGTTATGTTCAAAGTGACTTTTACTTTTTCATACGCTTTTTTTTATAAATCTGAATTTTTATGGAGTAATGATACGTTTTCAGTTACTATAAAGATTAGTGATAGCAAATTCTTTTACCAATATTTTTTGCTTTAGGTTTTTATAATTGCTGAAATATTTATAAATCAAAGCAGTCATTTGAACCTAATCAAATTTAAAAGCTCTTTAAATAGAATTGCTCTCATTGATGACTGTCTTTAAAAAATCCCAAATAATTAAAAAGAAAGAGGGAATTTTTTAAAAATATTTATATACATTTCATATGAGGAAAACTAGCTCACTCAACAAAGATTGAAGTTACATTTTTTATTCAATGCTTTATAAAAGGTGTTTGAAACTTATTTTAAACGCACGCACGCACGTATACGCACACGCACACGCACACACATGCACACGCACACACACACGCACACACCACACACACACACACACACACACACACACACAACACACACACACACACACACACACACACACACACACACACACACACACACACACACACACACACAAGGAGATGCAGAGAGTTTTTAATACAATATTTTTCGAAAAGTATACATACCTGTTTTTTTCAAAACCTGATATTTTTTAATGAATAATGCTTTATTTTATTATACAACAATCCCAAGTTAGTTTCAAGTTTCTAATTAATCATTGAGTAGGTAATTTTCTGATTTAAAAATTGTACTAAACTTCTTAATATAGAACATGCAATATGTTAAAACCAATAAAGTGTTATCAATGTGCAATTCTAGATAAGTTTTCTAGGGGCTAGTTTCTTCACGCTCTCAGTATATTAAGTAATATTCTGTTATTAAATAAATCCTAGAGTAAAATATAAGAGAAAATTGGCATAGCAGTTATCATACAGGTTATCGAGATAACTAAGGGCATGTTAACGTTGTAAGTATTTCAGCTACTAATGATTTCAGTAATTCCAACACATTTTGCTAAGAGTTGTAATGCTTTCACTTTACAACTGCGATTTCTCTCTGCAGTTTAGTCCTAGTGTCTGTATGTAGTCAAAATTTGAGACAGAACAGAGTAAGTCCTTAGCATTACCATATACCTTATCAAGTAATTAAGTTAGTGAGGGTTGCTACACATCACGTTAGAATTTGCACCAGCAAATAGAGGCAAGGTCTACATTTGTAAAGTGAGTTGCGGAGTGTTCTGCAGACTCCAGTTGTTTATCGGCAGTCAAATTTACACTGTTATGGTCGCAGCTGGTGCGAGGGATTGTAAGCGATTAGATGTGTGTATACATTTCGCGGTGCTAATGGATTTCTGAAAGCTACGGTTGTTCCCTCACTGCATGTAAACGAAAAATGTATATTTAAGCGATGGGAAGCGGATCACGAAGTGGACGTGATACATTTAACGTAAAATTCTAGTTCGATCAAAAGCTTATGAGCATACCTCGAAACATAGCTTGCATTCTTGCCATTAAATTGTATAGCCCGGCTGCCCTTTATTAAGAACCATATATTATTTAAGCTAAGATTCAATGTTGGGATTTTTGGAAGAAATCGCCTGGGGAAATTGTTGCGAAAATAGTTTTTAGCTGTAGATGGAAAGCTCTTTTTGTGAAAGTAGAGCTGCTTATTAATTTTTTAAAATATTTATTTTGCTATATACTTTAAAAATATATTTAAAGTATATACAAAATTTCTTCAATTAGTGTGTTTTATTCTTTATATTTAACGCAAGAAGTTATTTGTCCTAGTACAGGTTTGCATCTTCAGAGTTCAGGTACCTTCCTCTGGGGAGGAAACTGGTCGTCAAAATTACTTGTGGTAATTGGTATCGCCTATATGGTGCCACGCTACAAAGCGATACCAGCTCCTGGGGAATGTACTAGGTCTGCAAAGGTTAAAATACCAATGCTCAGACCCATTAGAGAAAAAAAAGTTTTTTATATTACAAATAAATATGAAAAAAATAATGTTTCAAATGAAAGATATATTTCACAATTAAGTTTTAATTCTATATATTTAATAAAACCATTATTCTCATATAAGAAAGATTATATGATAAGGTCAAGAGAATTAATCTCATGTTATGAAACTTGGTTAAATATGCTCTTAGTAATGGATAAATATATTCTCAATAAAATAAACATATTTATAGAAACCATTTTTACTTAAATTTTTGAAGATGAAATTGCCTTTAATTTACTGACTATATCACAATATTTGAAAAGTGTTTTGAGAATAGTAATGATTATGTGCACTTCTTTCTTATAAAATAATTTTCGGTGTTTACATATTTTGAATCTTTATCAAAATTGATATTGATGAAGCGATGTTTTTTAACTTCTAGGTATGTAGAGTAAAAAATAACGATATTTTCTTATGTGAGCATTAAATATTCCTTTTACTGTCGCTTAGTATCAGTTTAAAGAATTTAATACGTTAAACTATAGTAGAAATAAACTAATTTAGGCGTAACTATGGTTTTGCCTCTAGCACGATCAAAGCCAATTAATTTTTGACATGAATTAGATTTAACAAGATAAAACAATTATGTTTTTATTTATGTTTACACTGTAAATATTGATTGGTATTCACGAAAACTTTTATTTATATTTATTTAGTATTAACTAGGCCACTTTTTCTTAAACTAGGAGTCGTGATTCGAAGTGAGGTTGCCAAAAATTTTTAAATCTTTGATACATCTTTTTGTATACAATAACTTGTTTGTCACTATTAATGATTATTTAAATTGTTTATTTATATTCTTGTTAGAGAAAGCCAATATAGATAATTTAAATGTTTATTTTGGTTCTTATTGCAGAAAATCTGTAGATAATTTTTTTATTTAGATTCTTATTGGAGTATCGATCAAATCTAAAGAATATTGAAGAAGTACTACGTGCGGCGGTGTTGATTATTATTCCAAGATTTAACAAATTAATTAAAAATAATAAAGCACATCCTTCCATTTAATACTTAAATCCCATTAAAGTATCCCATTATGTATTAAAGATACTTAATCCCATTGATGCTTAAAGGTGATGATCTCAGAAGTAAACTCAAAATGACTATACTGAATAAGCAGATTATTGTTTATGTTTAATTTACCGTGTAATTACATTGCATAACGAAAAATATTTTTTACTTTTGTAAATTAAAATTTCTGTATCGTTATATTAAAGTAGAAACTTATTACAAATGTCTATATATACACTCATGTCCATAAATTAAGGATAATGAAGTTCAGACAAAGAAAGAGACAGAAACAAAACAAATTTGACTTATTTGTAAAGTCTATTTATTAAACAAAAGGTAAAGAGCAAAAAAGATTATATATGTTTGACATAATTAATAAAAATTGCGATTTTTACTCCCTGGAGAAAATTTCAAAAAAGAACCTATTTACAAAAAACAGTATAACATGGTTAGTATGATGGTTAATACGGAGTATGTCTCCCGGAAGATGCAATACAGGCCTTACAACGCCTACGCATGCCGAGTATCAAATTATCTATCTGATCTTGGGGAACATTACACCACTCATCAAGAAATGCCCTCCGAAATTCCGGTAGACAGGTGGGAGGGGGTTGACGGGCTGAAATTCGTCGGCCAAGCATATCCCTCACATGCTCTATTGGATTCAAGTCCGGTGAGTATTCTGGCCAATCCATACGGGTGATATCATCCGATTGAAGGCATTCGTCTACAATGTTTGCACGGTGAGGATGGGCGTTGTCATCCATAAACAGAAATTCAGCACCCATGGCACCCCGAAACAAACGTACATGTTGTTCCAGAATGAAATCCCGATAGATGTGGCCTGTCATCGTTACACTCTGAACATGCAGGTCAGTTCTGGAACCAAGAATAATTCCTCCACAAACGAGCCATCCTGCACCACCGTAACGGTGTCGTTTAATGGTGTTCTCTTGGTGGTAACGGGTACCTAGCGCTCTCCATATGAAAGTCCGGCGAGAATCAGACTACAAACTAAACCTGGACTCGTCGGAAAACATCACACAAGACCACTGTTGTGATGTCCACAATGCATGCTCTCTACATCAGGTTAATCGTAGGCGACAGTGATTTGCGATAAGGGGAACATATCTGACAGGCCTACGAGCATATAGACCAATTTGCCATAAGCGTCTGTACACGGTCTGCCTTGAAACTGTCGTACCGTTAGCTGAAGAGAGCTGACGAGAGAGGTCTGATGCTGTGCTCCGTCTGTTTCTTTGGCAGTAACTGCCAAATACCGGTCCTCATTCGGCGTTGTAACTCGGGGGGTGACCTGTGCTGTAATATCTACTCACATTACCATCATCTTGGAATCGTTGCGAAAGCCTGGAGATGACACTCTGGACGATTCCAAGTTCCTCAGATACTTTCAGCTGTGTACGTCCACATTCCAGTCGTCCGATAATTCTACCACGTAAAAAATCATCCAAATACTTTCTTTGTGCCATAACTATGCGGTTATTGCACTGAAAGGCTTTTAAAGCGCTTGTGAACAATTTTACTTCTTTGCCACCATTCCTTATATACCCCTCTCTTACACTCTCGTCATTGTGACGTACTATCTGCGCCATCTGGTGGTTTCCTGTAATTTGCATATTCTTCTTCAAGATGTGTGTGATAATTCTACAGGTGAAATTTTTATTTTAGAGTTCAATTTCTGTGTTATTCTGAATTATTCTTAATTTATGAACATGAGTGTATATTACTGCAAAACACAATATACTACAAATATAATACATAATATACCACAATTATAATACATAATCTACTACAAATATAATATATATATATATATCATATACTACAAATATAATATATAATATACTACAAACATAATACATAATATACTACAAATAATATGTAATATACCACAAATATATATATAAAACACATGTAGAAGTATCGAAACGTGTGTAAACTTTGTGCAGTGCTTATGGGGTTGCACACAATTTTTGTAGAAAAAACAGGGCCATCCCCCCGAATAGCTGAGAACCTCTGAAATAGTTGAGATGGATCTAACGATTGAATTGAAAAGACATATTGATGTTATCCGGAATAGTTCCAATTAATCATTTCAATTTCTCGTCTCTTCAAGGTAAATTAAATAAAATCTGTATATATAATATCTATAAAAAAAAGTCTTCATTCTTTTCTAATACGATGCTTAGAAAAGTAGCATACAATAACTCCCGCAACATTTTTTAAAAATGGAGAAGTAAATTTAGGAATTCTCTAACATGTTCGCCAATTAATGACAAATTTCTTTAAAAAATCAATCAATTTCTTATCCTTTTTTTTGTCATTAAAGAAAACAAAAAATACAAAGGTCTCACAAAACGATTTACCGTCATCATACAGAAATTGGTCAGTGTATATGACTTTAGAACACAATTGGTTCTTATTAAGGTTTCTTTTTTTTTGGTGAAACTGCTGTACATGTTTTAATATTATTATCATAGACGGCAAATACTAGAAATGTTTCAATGGAGAGTAAATTCAAATCATCTGGCTCTATCATAGTTATATCAGACTTTTTTAGTGATTTCAGATTGCAATGATAAATTTAAGACTTATTTCAGAAATAAAATATTTCATAATTCATTCAGAAAGCATTTATGTAGTCGAATGGATACCTTATTGATAATGAAAACGCTATAACGATACATACAATTTTTCATTCTCATAGCATTCTGTCAAAGGCTTCTCTTTTACAAATCTTTTGATTCACTTTAAATTGTCTGCAAAAAGTATTAATTTGACTTGAAATTAAATTAATTAATTTTAGTCTATTTCAACAATAACAACACGATATTTTAGAAAATATATCCTTTTGTAGCAATTTATATTGTCATGAAATTAATGAAAAAATTGAATTAAATATGTTGTTCAGAAATGAACAATTATCAGACTTTAACAGAATATACTTCTAATGTAGTTAACTAATCATATAAAAGAAAAGAAAAATATACTTCTCATATATTTTACATTCTTTATTGTATGTTTAAAGTAGCAACTGAAAAGGTCAAAATATATTCACAAACATATTTTGCCCTTGTGAGTAATTGCAGAAAAATTAAAATTACTTATTATTAATAAGCAACATTATGTCTTTATTTTAATGCCAAAATATTGGAATAATGTATCGTAATGGGAGAATTGTTTAAGTTTATGTGACACTTTTCAAAATATTACAATAATGAAAAAGAAAACAAAAAACAATAATGAGTTGCACTCGATATTAGAAGCACATATAAATTATAGTTAATGATTAATTTAATAAAAAGTTTATATATATATATATATATATTTATGTATGGTATATATGGCCAGGATTTGGAATAAGTCATGTTGAATGGATAGGTGAATTATCATAAAGGAAAATTCAAACCCCTGCAGGAAGCAAAGTTTGCATTTTAGATTGATCTCGGTCAGCTAACAATTGATATGCTCAGATTCACTGTCACCTAGTCTCACAGAACATTTTCTTAGTAACTCTGCACAAATAAAAAAGCCTCATCACAGAAAGGTTTCTTCGTCCAGTCGTCAGTTATCCATAATTTATGATTGTTATCCTATTCTATGCGTTTTTTCTACATTTTATAAATTAAAACTTGGTTTTTCCTCGACCTTCTCAGTCTTCGGGCAACTTCCAGATGCCTACAGCATACAGTTGAGCGTACACAATACAGCGTACACAAAATCAGCTTCCAACAAACTTCTACTAAAGTTTCAGCATGTTTTCCTTGGATAAATTTACTATTTTTTTAGTAGGATTTAGAATTATTCTTAGAGTAGTTTTGCATTTGTGCCTATATTTTCCTCTCTTTCTTTTGAGAGGGGGAGGGGACGATGATCTTGATTTTATGAGCGTTGTCGGAATTCTGAAAACACTTGATTTGCCTATACCAAATGCAGAAGAGATATATCTCACTATAATAGAAATGAAATCTTTCAGAGCGATACATTTTGCTTTTTTCCTCGAAGTAATGTCTATTTTCAAACATACGAAAGTAAAGCGTGTTACACAAAGCGTAAAAACTTACATACACCTGTTACACTCAAATGCTTACAAGTGAAACTGTTTTGATACTGTCAAAATTCAACAGTCGTACAGCTTCAAAGCAGATAAAACCAGTTTAAGGGGGCTTACAGAAGTTAGTAAACAATTTATGCACAAAAAATTTTGTTCCAGTTACAAAATATATATATAGTATAATAATTGTATGACGTTTCTAAAATACTCGCTCACTCAAAAATGATTATTAAGCTTGATTGAGATTTTTTCTAGAAGGGAATTTATTCCTAGGACTAGAAAAAAATTAGTTGGAAGTGTAACCGATATGATAAGTTTCATGATTTATTATCGAACACGAAAATTCAATACCTTTGAAAATAAAGTACAGAATAGCCGGCTTATTTCATACTACGGATAAAACAAATGAATACAAAATATGGTTCTAGCAAGCAGATTGCTGATGCTAGTGGAAAGGATACTCGTACGATTATATTTCACAGACATAATACAGTTATAATGATTGGTCTAACCCATAGATTCCCAACATTTTTTGAACTGGCGGCCCCTTTTCTAATAAATATTTCGATATCACCCCCTTTTCTAGTGAATATTTCTATACCGTCCTCTCCCACTCTAGAGAAATAAGAGTGTACATAAAACGTGGTGAAAACAAGAATTAAGTTTTAAAAAATATCCTATTACTAAAAGAATATATTTTTTTAATTTCATTTTTTTTCTCAAGTCCCAGTTTTTTACTTGCGAATCTGAAATATCTATTGCCACGAATATATTTAAATGTGTAATATTATATATTTTAGTCACATAGGTAGGATATTGTTGGAATTGAAACGTTACTGAATTTCTTCTTCATTTTAAAGAGAGGAATAAAAGATTTTTAGAGATTACCTGTTATATAAATACAGTCAGGTGTTTTGGTGATACGAAGTAATTCATAATGAACTATTACTTATTAATAAATATATTATTAATAAATATAAATTGACAGTTTCAACCATTAAGAATCTCGTTAATTCCTGGTTAACATATTTAATTATGTTTCTTGGATAATATACGTAATGAAATGCAGTGGACGAAACATGTTTCCTACTGCTCACAGACAAAGACAACACGTGCACTACAGAAATTAAAATGCACTATATCATTCAGTTTAATGTATGTTTGAATGTAATGTAATCTTTTTTAAGTTTTTCATCCATTTCCCGTACTACCGAAATATGTGAATTTTCGTACATTGATACAGGAATGATTTAAATACATACAATCAACGTAAGGTAAACAGTATTAAAGTTTACTTTTGTTAGTAAATAATCAGCGTGTTTTTTAAGTCTTTTTTGGTTAATCTACCCAAGTCCCTCCGTGCCATCTCAACGCCCCCCTGAAAGCCTCTAACACCCACAAGGGGGCGTTATCGCCCACGTTGAGAACCTATGGTCTAACCCAACCATCAGTGTACGAGAGTTAGAAGGAAGATTAGCCTTAGTCAAAACCCAACAACTTGAACAACCCAAGTTAGGAAATGCACTACTTAATCAATATGGGAGCTAGAGCGAGGAAGACGATATAATTAAATTTAGTTATAAATTTAATAACTTACTTTAGGAATATCTTAACCATACGCATTCCAATAATTGAAGATACGTTCTAAATTAAATTACTTCAAGATAATCCGAATTAATTATCTAATTGACAAATCGTCAATCTTAAATATTAAGCAGATAATCTACTGAACACTTTCATCTATATAGTTTCCTATTCCCTTATGTTAATCCTCACTGCTATGATTTTGCTTCTAACCTCTCTCCATCGTCGAATCCGAAAGTTAATGCTTAAATACAATGCATAATTTACATAGATTGCGTCTTCTTCTTCGGGAGGAAGTTTTCAATTTAATAATATTTAAAGAAAAATTTTCCCAAGGAGGATCATTAGGAGGTACGTGGATAGACCCGTTACGAAGTGCCTGCAGAAATTTCTTGGAAGCTCTAAATGCGGGATAATACAAAGAAATATAAAAATACAATTGGCTTTACTTTATTTTTAAAAATCTGAAAAGAGCACTTTAGATAAATTTGGAATATGTTAAAACCAGAAATATTAAGGGATCGTTCAAGCATTACAAGAGTATATGTCGATACTTGGGTTAAACAACTACTAAATTATATAAAAACAAAAGTCATAGTGTTGGAAATGAAAAAAAGAAAGAATAGCTGTTAATTGAAACTTTGATAGCGTGATACTACCTAAAACTAATTGTTAAATAATTATATTAAGCTGTTTTTAGTTAAAAAATGTATTTGCTAATATTTTAGGAGATATTTTTGTTCTAGTGCTTCGGTTTATTCGGTACATAATTTTCTTGGAAAATTGAACATAAATCTGAAAAAGCTTCGCATGAAAACATATATGTTTGAAAAAAATTTTTTCTTTACACTGAAATTTTTCTGGAATAAAAAGCTTAAGTTTTTTTACATTTAACCAAGTTGTTCTTTTGTTATAGATATATAATTATGCGTTTTCTCTTAGTCACAAATATTCATTGATATTACATTACCACTTCTCTTAAATATTACAGAAATCTGTATATTCAAGATAAATGAAAATCTCACATCTGGTGTTACGAGAATAAATTATATCTTTTTCTAAAAATAATGTGCACACCATATTGAATACAAGGGAGAACTCTTTCTAAGAGAATAAATCAATAATAAAATTAGTTCATTTTTCAAGTTTTACAAATCGAAAAAATCTTGAGTAGGATGGAAAAAATTTTACTTTTTGCATAAATAAGCACTGTGAATTTCTTTTCAATTTAACTTTGAAAGGAGTTCACGAAAAATGAAACATTTTCCACCTCCAGAGCTCATCAGTAAGAACCTTTTGAAACTGTATGCAAAATAAATTCAAGATATACCTTCAAACAGGATTTTGTCGAGCTATCTTTATAAAGCATTCGTGTGCTTAAAAAGGACGTCTGACAAACAGGAGAAAGAAAGGAACATTTTCAAAAGGCGTTGATGTACTAAATTCGTGAACACACCTGCTTATGTATAGTTTTATGTTCTTTTGAGATAGGTAATAAGCTTCGTATATCTTTTAACATTAAAAAAGAGAAAGAAGAACTTGGAGAGGGGGATAAAAAGTGTTCTGGTGACTGAATATTTGCAAGTGGAACAAACCAGCTGCAGGGTATTGGTAAGGAGATGAATATTTTTGAATCTGCAAAGGGCCAGTGGAACACAGGAAGTAAATAAAGAAGTGAAAGAGAGTATAAAAAAGAGAAGAGGAAAGAGGACTGCGAAGCACGGATGGTTGCTTGTTCAATATGCATGTGGTGAAACCACTGTAAACAACATCGAGAGAGATTCAGCAAATAAGAAGCTAAAACTCGACCTTGGATGTTGAATATTTCATACAAGTGAACACTAGGGAGATTGAAAATGTACAAGAAAAAAGAAACAAAGGCTTAGGACCAAGAAGAAAATAAAAGGAATATGGCTTGAAACAAGCTGCTTGGTTAATGTTAGATAGTTACTTGGTTTCTTAAGAGCTGTCGGATAACATTCCTCAGTTTAACATATTAGTGTCACCAGCATGAATTATTGAGATTTTGAGCACTACCAATATTTAGATATAAATTTTTATTAATAAGTTTTACTATTTGTTCGAAAAATAATATTATACTTTGAGTTCATTAAGCCCTTTCTTGTGTTTATTATAATATATTATTTAGTTTTCCCCTTTTCTGAATTTTTTATATTTTCTTGGGTAACATAGAGTTTAGTGGTTGTGTTGTACATATAAATGAACCTAATTTAAGTGACAAAACAGGCCTATCATTTCATAATCAAGAATTGTTTTACAAGAAATAAATAGAAATGCATCTCTCTAAGAATATGATGAAAATGTAATAATAATTTCACGTTTAAGAGTAACTAAGTGGAATAAAAAGTTAATAGAATGATTGTGGTAAATCTAAATGGTTTTCAAATATAAGCATGTTGAAGAAATTTTGACAGTTAAATACTAGCTAATATGCCATTCTTCCCATCAAAATATAGTTGAAATTCTCGAAATTTATAACAAATATTCCCTTGCGGAATTACGTGGCAGTTATAATCGAGTAGTTATGGTCTTGAGCTGATGGATGACGTTGTTGAAGTTGAGTCGGTGTGGAAGTGAGGAAAGTGGGGTTTTGGCTCAAGTATTGTCCTTGTCGCTCTTGACCGCTGTTCAAAATTACGTGATCCACGTCGCCAATAGCCCTCGTGTTGCTTTAAGTGCGACATTAATAAACACTTCCTCTGATCCACCCTGATTCCATTAGAACCCCCCCCCCCGTGTAACGGGACAGATGCGTTTAAAACCTCTGGAGGCTCAAAGTCCCTACGTTGGTGAGATGTGGCAGTTTATAGAGAGAGGAATATTAGCTAAATATTAGCATCATTCTCATCACTTAACCTTAGCTGAAAATTAAAAAAGTCTTGCCTCTAATAACACTTCTGTTATTTCTAAATACGACGTCAGTAATAAAAAAAAAATCTTTCAATCGATCCGCTGTTCAAATTAAGACAATTGAAAAAGCTTTAATATTTTTTCATTATAACCAGCATAATATAAATGTATCGTTAAAATCAATATAATATATGAATATGTGTATGTAATACGTTTGCAAATGAAAATTGAGATATTTATTATTTTAAAAAGTTTTAAGAAAGGAAAATTATTTTTTCTTTTCGTACATGAGTAATGCCTGTCGGTTCCTGCTTCCCTCTGAAACCCCTTGTCTATCCTCAGACCCGGCTACGTCTGTGGGCGAAACTGAATAATCAGCAGACATGATTCACACTAATTATTTTATTGTCACCAAAATATTAAGAAGACACAATAACAATCTAATTAAGACAACAAATCAGATAGTAGAGCGCGGAGGTGAGACTCAATAGCCTGGGGATAATAATACGGACCCTCAACTGTTTCTACGATAGCTTAAACATGCTCAATATAAAATACGTCTCCACTAATAAGCTAACTTCTATTTAAATAAGGATCACGATACCTGTACTTTTATGAAGTCAAGTCCTACACTTGAACCTTGAAGGCGATCCTTATTTGGATTTAATCACTGTCGATTGATCCACTCTCAGTGATCTTTCATTGCACTTAATCACACACACACACACATTCCACGATCCTTCATTCTTCAACTCACCAACTAACTCGCCAACTAACTCCTCAAACTCACGAATACAGAATTTATATAATCTACTTAATTTGCATAATCATGCTTTCCTTAGTCGGTGGAAATTGGTTGATACTATTGTTTCCCCAGAAGAATTTCCAAGGGGTTAGTAGAGCCAAGTATAGATCCGTCTCACATGTTTTAAAACATTTTCCTAAAATTTATTTTCTACATCAAAATTTAAAAAAGAGGTGTGGATGGAATCTGAGACATTTCTATCAATGAACCAAAAGCCTTTTGTATGTACTCTTTTTTTTCTTTTATTAATTAAAACATTATCCTATATTCTAAATGTTTAGCTTTCATGGTCCTAAGAAAATAAAATATTATTGGTCTTTATTTCACTTTTAACAAAAAAGAATTAAATGGCTTAGTGTAGATTTTCTTCCAGTTTCGATTGTAAAATCCGACCTTACTAAAAATAGACGCCAGTCTTATAACTAAAGATTTGTTCTGCAGAAGATAATATGACTAGTCTTGGATCTTATTTCTCCGAACAATTGAAATATTCTCTAAAAAAAATCTTTTCTGTTCTAAAACCATTCCGTTGAGAAAACGTTTGGAAACACAATGAGAAACAAGTAATGTAAAAAAAATTTAAAGTCAATTCCTACTTAGGCCAACAGAGAAATTTTTTATTTTAGTTACTTTTTATTAAATAGTTACAATTAATACAAATATGTATATGCATGTGACAGAATCACAGTATTAAGTGACAAAACAGAAAGCGATTTACTTGCCATTTTACATTTTCCTTTCTATATATGGTGTTGGACTATTTTTTGTTTGTTATACTCTTTATTCATTAATTTAATTTAATTATTCTAATAAAAAAATAAATCACATTTTCAAAAATTAGGTGATCCCATGTGGAATTCGAACCTACGAGCTTTGGATTGAAAGTCCAATGCGATATCCATTGAGTTACAGGAACACAACGAGTGATTTTCCTTTTATACATGCTGTTTGACTGTTATTTTTGTTTGTCACTATTTATCCATCCTTTTAATTTAATTAATGAACTAATATTTGAAAAACTGTTTTAACATCAAGTGTCACCCATTACAAGCTTAAAAAATTGTATTTGAGCTTAAATGGATGAATAGAAAGTATTTTATTAACGATTGAAAATTTGAACAAGATATATATATAAGTATATAAATGAATTTTTTTGTATATATAGAAAGGGAGTGAACTGAATAGTAGGAATTGAATAAGAAAAGAATTCTTGTTATAAAACAAAATTTCTAATCTATCTGTTCAAAAGCTGTGAATTAAAATTCGTGCACAAATTTAATTTTTATCGTTTCCTTTTCTACTGATGGTTTAAATAAGTGAATGTTGAAAGGACATTTCTAGTTACTTATATTATAATTTTTAAAAAGAAAATGCTTAAGAAAATATTTGATTATGTAAAGTGATGATTATTTTAAGGAAGTTCTTTCGCTCATCGTACAAGTGAGCTAAATAAATTACTATACTTTCCCCAGATTTTGCTTTATTTATTTACTTTTTTGAGTGAAATTTAGAAATGCAACAATATATATAAATTTAATGTTTTTGTGTTAGGTTAACATTATTTTTGCACTGGTATTTTCCAAAAATCGGAAGTATATTATTTTTGCCTGTTCAATAAAAATAAATTAAATGAAGTATTTTTGTAAGTTTTCTATCAAGGATTAAATACTTTTCTTTTCTAATAGCATTATGATCAATTTTAATGGGTTTATAAAAATACTTTTAGTGTATTAAATGATAATATTTTTGAAAAATTCACAAAATTATATATGAAATGAAACTAATAATATATTTTTGTGAAATATATTCTTTTTCGTGTACTTTTCATTTGCTTATCTCACCAACAAAGACCTATTAAACATTTTTCAAGGTAACAAATTTGACATTTATTTATGAAAGATTTCTGTTCAATACACATAAAGAAAAAATGTTTTGTAATCATTTAACGATATATTCAGTGCCAAGTTTGAAAAATTAAAATTATTTTGTAAAATAATTTAAATTTTAAAATATTAGTCGCTTTTAATCTGTATACATCAAAGAAGGGTAAACATAAATCTTTAAAGTGGTATTCGGAATAATTTTAAAAAAAAATAAAATCCTTGATGGAATAATGAAGTCTTTTTTTATAAGTATTGTGCGATTAAAATCACAGAACGATCTATCTGTGATATCAACATAAGTTTAAAGAAAGCTATTCTGTTTATTTATTGAGTTTTGTATGTATGCTAATGCTTAATTAAATTGTTTAATGAACGAAATATCTTAAGTGTATTTAAACTCAAAAGCCAAAGCATTATGACCACCTGTCAATAACGAGTTGACCCACCTTTGGAGCACAACACAGCTTCAACCCGCCTTGGCATGAATGCCTCAAGTCCTTGGTAGATGGCAGGAGACAGATTGTACCAGACGTTTAAGCAACGGTCACGCAAATCCAAGATATTGAGAATTGGTGGTCTTTGAACTCTGAGCTGCCGTCCCATGACATCTTATATGTGTTCTATCGGATTGAGATCCGGTGAGTTAGGTGGCCAGGACATTAAATGGAATTCAGCATCATGTTCCTGGAACCACTCCAACATAATTTTGGCCTTGTGACACGGTTTGTACTGTTGGAAAATTCCCTTTCCAGCTGGACAAACAGAGGCTATGTAAGGGTGCAACTGGTCCGCAAAGATTTAAGATACCCTGTAGCATTCATGGTCCACTCTATCACAACCACAGGTCCCAGATACGCCCAAGAGAACGTCCCCCAAAGCATAATACCACCACCACCGGCCTGTGTATGACCTACTGTACATTGAGGGAGCAACTGTTCGCCTGGAAGACGGCGTATCCTGACACGGCCATAGGGGTGAAGAATGACAAACCGTGATTCATCTGACCAAGCAGCTCTCTCCCACTGATCCATGGACCAGTCGCGATGTTCCTGGGCCCAGCGCAGGCGCAGTTGGCGATGACGCTTGGTCAGCAAAGGCACACGAGTGGGACGTTTGCTGCGTAGCCCCGTATCCAACAGTGTCCGCTGAACAGTGTGCTCCGATACTATTCTACTTGGCCCTGCATTACATTGGGCTGTCAGCTGAGCCACTGTCTGGCTCCAGTTTTGCTTCACCATGCGAGACAGTCTCCGACGACCTTTTTCTTTGATAGCGTGTGGACGTCCAACACCATGTCGTCTACTGCTGGTTTCACTGTCATTCATCCACTTTGCATAAGTACTAACAACTGTAGATCGCGAACATCCCACGAGTCGTGCAGTTTCGGAAACACTTGATCCGAGTGTTCGAACCATTACAATCTGCCCTCTATCAAAGATCCGCAGCCTTTCCTTCCCATCACACACATAAGTAAGTGAAAGAATGATTCTTCAGACTCTCCAGCAGTAGTTAAATACCACTTCCACATGACCTCACGCCTTCTACGTCATCCAGGCGAGTTCATTGCAAAATGTAGAGGTGGTCATAATGTTTTGGCTCTTGAGTGTGTATGACTTAAATCAGAGGTCTTCAAACTATGTTCTGATTAACCCTGGGGTTCCATGAAGGATATCTAGAGTTTTCACGAGTCACAATAAGAAAATCGAAACGAAACTTACAAATGAGTATGCAAAATGGAGATTCATGTTCTCTAAAATGTTTCTAAACCCACAAGAATTCAAAGCTCATCCCTGTCATTATGAAACTGAAAATTTTATTCCTACATTATAATTTTATTTTGCAACACTTTTAAAATTCTTATCATAATATAATAAAAGAATATTAAAATGTTTTATTTATATATATATATTATATTACCTACTAGATTGTGGATGTTTTATTGTTTCCTATCCTGAGTTCCACGAGATAATTTTATATTCATTAGTACAATGTCTTGCGAAACTATATACGTAATTTTCTAACGGAAAAAAAATCCTCCTTTTTATATTTGTGGAAATACACCTACAATATTTCACCAGATTTAATGTTAAAAATCTGAATTTAAGCAAGAGAAGATCCTAAATTTTATGTTGCTAATTCATGAAAAATACACGGTATGTCCCACACAGCTATAAATATTTTAATGCCATTCAGAACAATGCGAATAAGCGAAAAATATTTCTCAACGGGAATGGCTACTTAAACACAAAGTACAGAAACAAATGAAACTCAGAATTAATGTTGCAGTTATTCTCAATAAACTTAGACTTCGACAGTTTGTGCGAAAAAATTGCAAGTACATATTCCAGTTACTAAACATAATGTGACACTTGGATCACCGATTAATATTATTACTGAGTAAATTATATTAAAAGTAGAATAATTTTTTTTATATAATAAATGCAATACTCTTTTTAATTGCCTTTACATTCCTCTATTGTTGATGTAGTTTAAATTCTATTTTAACATATATTCTCCTAAGTATGTGTATGGAACATGATTCTACAAAAATACCTTCTAGTTTTAGGGGTTCCATAAAAGAACCCTCTAGTTCTAGGGGTTCCATGAGCTGAAAAAATTAGAAGACCACTAAATTAAATAATACTTCTTTTGTTTATGACAGAGTTATAAATAAAAGAAGTTATAATAATACATGTGTTCTGAATCTATATAATAGTTATACAGGTAAGTTCAGAAAATACAGCTATATATATTATAAACTTGTCATTATACAGAGTCAACTGTGTTCCTTAATAAAATGCTTTTCTGAAAGTTTATAATACATTAAAATTGTGATTGGTGGTTTTTCATAGTTAGTTAATTTAAATTAGCATCACGATAGAAGTAGCATAAAGGCTTTTTGTGGTGGACTCTATTAATTTTGAACCGTATTTCAAGAGATCACTTGAGCAACTACTCTTTGTCTATCTTTTACTTCCATGTGCCGTGGTAGCCTAGTGGAAATGATCACGGACTCATGGCCGGAGTGTCGCGGGTCCGAATCCTGGTGGTACCTTAGACCTGCAGTGTTATCTGTAGAGGCTCAAAGTTCTACCACTGGTGCGGTGTGGTAGTTAGGAAAGGTAGGTGCCAACTGAGGTGTCACCTTCGACACTTGAACGTTATTTAAGTTATCCAACTACCCTAAAATTGAGAATTTGGGCAAAAATTGACAAATTTCTTCTGATTTTATTTTATAGACCATCTTATTAGCCTTATAAAAATACCAAGTTTATTATTTTCCGTTCACTAGAGCAAAAACTACAAGTGTTTCAGTAGAAGCAGATGCCATTACTTTAAGCAAGATGTCATATTTTAAAACGCGTTTTACTCGAAATGTGTTTTTTTTTTAAATGCTCAAAGTGACAGTGATTGCTAAAAATGTTTTAAGAATTATTTTCTGAAAATTTTTTTTGTATGTTCTGTATAATAGAGAAGTATTTTAATCTTCAGATTTATCAATCACTGTTTTATTACAAAATTTACAGTCCCTTATGTTAATATAATCACTGTTTTTTTTAAAGCAATTTCATATAACTAAGATAAAGTGCTCTAGTTTTCGTAAAAATTAAAATATCCCTTATCCTGAAGTCATTTAAAAATGAATAACATTGCAACACATCAGAGTTGATAAATTGAAAATTTGTTCATAAACTTTTGGCACAGAAGGGGTCCCATTTATGTAATTATTTGTAAATTTTTATTAATTTGTTTCCACATTTTAGTAATAATAATTTCATTTTATCTTCTTAACTTTTGCATATTTTTTTAAAAATGTACTAAAAAAAATTCAAAAACCACAAAAAATAACCATATTTCTATTTTTAAAAAAAAAAATTTGTCCCAAGTCGGATACCTTAAAATTACGAGGTTTGTCGCCAATAGCCCTAGTGTTGCTTTATAATGCACAACGTAAATGAACAATCATTTACTTTGCTTAGGCATTATGAGATAACTCAAATGTTCATTTCCACCAAACAGGCAAAAACCTTCAATTTTCCATTGGGCCAATCATACAACTCTTAAATGATATCGGTTTCGAGCTCGATTTTTGTCATGTCTTATCAGCCACGAAGATGGTTATATAGACCATCTCATCACTCGCCCCGATACTCTCATTACCATACGGTGATAATATTTCATGAAAGTTGAAAATAGATAATACACTCTTCCAATCTTCTCTTCCTATCATTTGACGAAGGATCAGAACTAAAAAAAAAGAAAACTTTCGTTTGCCTAATTTCAAAATAAGGAACTTCACGAATGAAGGACGTTATTATGGCTGAAGAATGACACTACCCATCCTTCTCGCTCACGTCAAAATCACAGGGTGAAATTTCTCCCTCTATTTCTCGTGCCCGTGTTGTTTCCGGACAAAAGTAACGTGCTAAAAAGATTAAAACTATCGATTTCTTATGCCCGGAATCGTGTTTATTTATCACCAGATGACAGTACCAGATTATTAATAACGTGTTTAGAGATAATTATTTTATTTTGAAATAAATGTTAGCACAATCAAACATATATATTAGCGATATAATTTTTTAACCTTAGCTCAGTTACTTAGTTCCGCTCTTCGTGCATACTCGTGGGTTGCATTCTTTGATGATGATGATATATATATATATATATATATATATATTTTATATACATTATGGAGTTAGTCAGGAAGGGAATCGGATTCTACTTTAATTATAAATGGATCTGCGAGTGATTCTGCAATAGCTGATTGTTTTCAAATTTTGGTTAGTGAATCTGTGAGCAGTGATGATGGATCTGCTACCTGTGATGTTGACTTTCCAATCTCATGCCTTGAAATTTATCTCTCAAGAAAAAATTAGTAATGTGTTTTTACATTTGCATAAATGAAATAAAATTCTCATTTAATGTGCTTAAAACACGATTTTTAATTTTTTTCTCTTTGCTGAAAAGCGAACATTCAGTCATAATAACCCTTAATATATGTAGGCTTTTCTTAAAAAAATAATTTTTTGAATTTCAAGCTAAAAATTTATTAAACGTTCAAAAATAAATACATATATTGAACATTCACTTGGTTTTATATAATTTTCTTGCATATAAAAAATAGGCACTTTTGTGACAGTTTTCTTTAAAATTATGCGACCGTTAAGGGGATGATGAACTTCACGAATAAAGGACGTTATTATGGTAGCTGCAGAATAACACTACGCACTCTAGGAGGATACATTACGTTATACCCAATTTCTTTCTCGCCTGATCTATTACTATGAGTAGTCGAAGAAAATCAGTTCCCCTAAAATCTTTCCTTTAATATTGATTTAAAAACATATTATTAGGGATTGCAATACCGGGATACCGAATACCGGTATTTTGAGCCATTTGTACAATTTTGTAATACCGGTATTTTCAGGTTTAAATACCACTTTTCGGTGTTTACTAGACATTTTTAAAATTGTTTCCATTAATGTTCAGGGATCCACCAACATAATTATAACACATTATATAATTATAATGATTTTAAGAATGAAAATAAAAAAGAAGAGGAGAAGAAGCTAACCAATTCAAATTTGATGAAGTCTATAGTTAATTTTCTTAAATGCTTTACCCTCCAACCTATCCACATTCAGAAGAATTCGGTGCAGTTATAGAAGATGATGACACTAATGTCGATAGTGAAAAGGGATTGTCTCTTGAACAAAAATTAGAATTAACGATACCTAAAAAATTTCAACAAACCAAAATACAATATAGAAATCAGCTGTATCCAAAACCATCCGACGAGAAATCGATTTATTTGAAGATGAGGGATTTAGAGGTAAATACTTGGAAAAAGTATATCGCGCATTTTGCTAACAGTACCACCAACTAGCGAAGCTGCCGTAACAGCGTTTTCGACAGCTGGTAATTTTTGCACAAAATTACGTTCCAGGCTTAATGACAGTATTTGATGATTATTTTTTTTAAGATTACAGTTCAAAAATTTCTAATAGTACCACAGACTGAATAGTAATACATTTACACTTTTTTGTGATTATTTATATACTGTTATGATTTATAATTTACAAATTATTTTTTGCGATATTTACACTCTCTAATAAAACTGACAAATAAAACAAAGAAACCTCTGTGTTTTCTTTCTTTTTCCAAAATTTCTACTACCGGTATTAAAAACGGTACCCCGGTATTAAGATCTAAAAGATACCGAATACCGGTATTGAGCTTTTGGTCCGATATTGCAATTCCTACATATTATATGGGAATAAAATGTTTTAAAGAGTATATCGAAGAAATAATGTCACACCTATTGACATTTAGTGCAGGGAAAATAAAGGGGATTCAATTATGGTGTTAATGAATTAATTCACTAACCTAATTAATGTAATTAATTTATTCCTGAAAAATTATTTTTTCCTAAATAAAATACGAATTTCCTAAATATATCAAATCTAATCTCATACTTAAGTCTAATTCTAAATTTTGTAAGATTCTGCTTATAGATTTCTAAGTTGGGAGAATTAAAATGAAAGTTTTAAACATTAATCACTAAAAAGTTCTATTGAAATTAAATTATTTTAAAAGTTTCAGAAAAAGAGTTTTGAACAGCTTTTGTCTATCAGCGATAGATATTTTTTTTTCAAATTCTATAATGATTAAAAAATAATGTAAAGTATGAATGATTAAATACAGTTTCCACGAAAAAAGGGAATTACTGTGCTTATTCGAATTTAAGCCACCATCAATTGTAAGCAGCACCCCAAGTTCTCAAAAGGTTTTATGAAAAATAGTGTAAAATGGTATATCGTGATATCTAATTTAACGAAATTAAAATAAATTTAAAATGAGAACAAACCAGAATTGAACAGTTATCTGTTTCATCAACATTTTTAAATACATACATGAGCCTGTAATTGCTCAAATTGCCCCCTCCAACGAAATTTTTTCCTTAGAAGATTCTAAACTGCACCCGATTTTCCGTAGTATTAACATTAGAATGAAAGTGCGGCTAGATTCGAGTAAATACGGTATAATAAACTAAAACTTTTTACGCCGTCTTTCTACTCCTCATGTCATAGAAGCCCTAAATTCAAAATTTAATTCAATTACTCTCAATAGTTCAGGAAATATACAGTCAAACTTTTCGGTCGAAAATCGTAGTCTTAGGAGACTGTACACAAGATTATAATAATTAATTATCGACCCATTTATCACACGGAAAAGATTTTGGGAATCGTTTGGGTACTTCAGTATATGAGCCTCTAATAGTTTTTCTCGATTACCTATTTAACTAATTCAAACTGAAATTAAATTCAAAATCTTAATTTCACCATATAAAATATATCTTTCCGTATAAATAAAAAATTCCTATATAGAATTTACAAAATTACTTTAAATAAATTATGTAATGAGGCTATAGAGTTTAATTCCCTTTGAACTAATTTACTAATTTATTAATACAGTGATACTGATTTTATCCATCTGCAATACTATTTGCAAAAGTTATTTAGAATGTTTTATATATTATGACTGTGCAATAGAGAATCATCCCGAACGTACGGATGAATAGAAAAAATTATGAATAATTCAAATTTTAATAAGAACGTGGGTAATAATTAATAACAAATAAATGAATAAGTTTTATTTTAAATCAAGGATGAGAAAAGTAGTTTGGAAACTTGTTATTTTATTTATTAAATTCATAAGAATCATGAAATTGACACTGAGTGTTATTAAGGTGACCGATTACGAAACAGTAATTTATTGATATCCGTATAAATGGATAATTTTTTGGCATTTAAAGTTGGCTAAATAAAAATAAACACATAAAATAGTTTTACGAATATTAATACGAGAAAAAATTAATTATTTAAATGAATTTTTTTTCCACAAAATGGGAAGAAGGAATGACATATTTTGAAAACCTTCTCCTTTTATAAAAATGCTCTTATAATAGTAGTATTGTACTTACACTATCTGGCCAAAAGTATTCGGACACCCAGTGGTATGAACTTAGAGCGTCCTGAGGCACATATTAATATGATGTTGGTCCCCCTTTTGCATGGATGACAGCCTGCACACGTTTGGGAAGACTTTCCAACAATTTTTCATAGGTGACCATAGGAATTGCCTTCAAGGCGTCCATCACAGCTGAAGTGAGTGCTTGCAGTGAGGATGGTCGATTTGGCTGACTACGGAATCTGCGCTTTCATTCGTCCCAAAGGTGTTCTATGGGATTTATATCGGGGTTCTGAGAAGGCCAGTCCAGTTTTTAAACAACCATTTCGTCAAACCACGTCTGTGCAAGCCTTGATGTGTGAATGGAGCAGT
Organism: Trichonephila clavata; assembly: GCA_019973975.1. Classification (NCBI taxonomy): domain Eukaryota; kingdom Metazoa; phylum Arthropoda; class Arachnida; order Araneae; family Nephilidae; genus Trichonephila; species Trichonephila clavata. Next base: position 33,242 of record BMAO01024222.1, read on the forward strand.
TATCCTGCTGGAAGAGGAATGGGCCTTCCCCGAAATATTGCCATAGAGTTGGGAGTGCAGCATTGTCCACAAACATCTCAAAGTTCATGTTTCCAATCACAGGAACTAACGGTCCCAGGCCAAACCACGAGAAACACCTCCACACCGTTATGCTTCCACCACCAAACTTAACAGTCGGCACAATGCAGACACTAAAGAAACGTTTGCCGGGCATCCGCCAAACCCAGACGCGTCCATCCGCCTGCCAGACTGTAAAGCGAGATTCATCACTCCAAAGAACAGTTTTCCACATGTCCACAGTCCAATGACGGTGAGCTCTAAGCCATTGCAATCGATGCTTCACATTCTGTGGAGTGATGTTTGGCTTGTGAGCGGCTGCACGACCATGAAATCCCAAGTTTTTTAACTCTCGACGGACAATCCTGCTGCTGACACTAATTCCTGATGAATTTGGGAACTCCTGAGAAATTTTCACCAACGAGGACTTGCTATTTTGTTTCACTAGCCTTTTCAGAGTTCTGCGGCTGCGTTCACCAAGTATTTTTGGACAGCATTCTGATTGTGTGTGTTGCACGTACCACTCCATAGCAGTCTCTAATGCAGAAAAACCTTAGCATTTGCTACTTTCGTTGTTGTTGTCCTCATTTCCATCCGTTTCATCGTCGATAGGGTCGGATTCTTCTTGCACGGAAATCACAATCTCGTCATCATTTGGTATTTACAATTCACAGTCTTCTGCATTGCATGAAATCCAGATTTCTACATCAACAAAACTCTACAAAAGAGTCCGTATACACCCCTTCACTTGGAAACAAACTGATCTAATATTCAGCGCAGATGTTTACCAAATCACAGAACTGAAATTTCCCCCAAATATCCCTCACCTTGCTGTTTCTCGTCACTTTTAGCCACACACTAAACAACTGTTGAGCATTGCACTGTTCGAAAACGTATCCGGGCTTTCGTTTGGATATTTAACGCTCCGGATAATATACGTTCGGATAAACGACATTCTACTGTATAGGCAAAATATTACATATTATTATGGAGGCATACTTTATAAAAGAATAATGTTTTATCTAAAAATACAGCATTTTTTCTTTATTTTTTGTCAAATAAATCGCATGAATTTTTTTTTCTTCTAAAAATGTTCTTAAAACAATTTTATATGCACATTTTAAACTAACTGACACTAAAAAACAAAATTTATTCATTCATTTTTCAAAATCAAGAATCGGAACATATTCAGTCACTTTATAATAATCTTGCCCCCGAGCCTAATGGTGTGGAAGAAAGGGAAGGAAGACTAGCCATCTTCTAAATCGTTTAATTTATTTACACCACAAACCACAACACAAGTTCGATCAGCCAAAGTTAAGAGTTATACCCAATTAATAAATATGAAGACAAGTAACGAGGTATGCGAGATATGAGAAGACTTACTTAATTCAATAGCTCTGACTTCTTAGCTGTCTAATCTAGATTCAATCTCAAGTGACAGATCGTCACATCAAGTAATACAATTATCAATTACTAAACATCCGCGCTTAGCAATCAATTTGATTAAACACTGCTCCGCTAGCAGTCTATTTTATCTATCCTCTCTAACCTGAAAGCCTAGACATTATATAGTAGTCATAATTTGCATGCTCACGTTCTCTTCTTCGGTGGAAGCTTTCTAATAAAATAATTTTTAATTACCAAAAATTTCCCTAGAGGACTGTTAGTGGAAAATCACAGATAGAGCCGTCACAAATTTAGCCTTGTTCTTGTGGAAGAATAATTTTTGTCATGAAATTTAGCTTAGATAAACTAAAACATACCAGTAAATGTACCAGTCCATTAACAAAACTAACATATAAAAAAGATATTGTAAGAGTTTATATACATTCATAATTAACTCAGTAAATGTTTGAAATGTATATAAATCTGGTGACAATTATTTTAACACCCCCTCCCCTTCCCTAAAAACAAGGTGCGTTTGTTTACTTTACTCCAACATCATTACAGTTATAGAATATCGTTAATCAAATTAAGTTATTTGAATTTTATTTTACTGAAATATAGCTGAAATAATGTGTTATGAGATGAATAAATGCTTCTGTCATAACAAGTAGTTTTTTTTCCGAAACAAGTAATAAAATTATTCTAATGCTTAGCCCATGCAGTCTCTGAAAAGAAATACGCTTGCAAAAGATAAGAATTTATTTTTGTTATTAATAGAAACAGCTGTTAAAGTCTTGCCATTTTTCAAACTACCCCCCCCCCCCGTATACTTTAAAAGATTTCTAGTTTAGGAGCAACACTTGAATAATGACCGTAAAATTTTAGATATTCGTCCAACTCTATGCTATTATTATCCTTTTCAACCAAAACAATCCCTTTTAGTGAATTAATAATGATTGAACCAGAAAAATTGTTAATTACTGTGCAGTATTGTTTCGCCTGAGAATAAAAGCAAAATTCGGTACTTAATCTTTTCTTTGAAATAACCAAGTATTGTATAAAGAAACCTACATCAATAAGAGTCTTAAGTACCTCAACTTTATTCATAAAAGATGGAAGTGTTTTGTTAAAAGACTGTTTATTTTCAGGAGCAAAAAGTAACTTAAAATTGTTTTTTTTTTGCATTGAGGGAGAAGTAAGAAAATAAATGTGTGTATGGGGTCTTTTTTATTTATTAAAGCTCACATGTTATTAACTTTTCTAAGTTTTCATTATTATGTGACACAATAATTAAAATTTTTGTGACACAAATAACTTTCTTTTTAAAGTGCTATATTTTTACTTAAAATGGATAAATTAAAAATGAACTATATTAAGAATAATATTATTGGAGTGAAAGATTTAAAAGTGTGCTTAATATATTATAATATGAGAAACATTTTATTTTGGTAACCGAAAATTGCATAAGTTAATACTACTTCTCTTCTATAAGGTAAATTTTTAATACTTCTAAAAACACAGCATGTCTTAGAAATAAGTTATAAAAATGATATGGAGTTTTTCTTTCCTAATTTTGAAGTTAGTTTGAAATATTTGTGCAAAATGCAAGATAATGAGCAATACAAAAGGAAGAACTGAATGGAATGATCATGAAAAGTATAATTTTTTTCTTTAAAACGGCACATTTTATTTATGAAGTTGTACATTCACGAGATAAGTTATTTTCACTTAGTTTTAAATGTAGTAGTTATTTTTTCAATGAAAAAACTAAATATTTTATGAAAAATGTTTCTTTCATGTATGAATAACTGAACAAGAATCGTATTATCCATTCAGTACAGGCATTAAAGCAGCCGATTTGAATAGAAAACGTTAAAAAAATGTTAAACAATATATAATAGATGTGGTAGATACATTAATAGAAACATCTACTGAGAAGGGCGAAAGAAGCTCTTATGTAAAATTTTAGTGTGATGTAGATGTCGCTATTTGCTATAGGTACAAATAGAGGAAAGTCAATTGTATACTATAAGAAATATAGTAAATATAAGATAAAAGTCGCAAAAATGTTTTTAAAAATGGTAGATCTTGAAATTTAAAGAAATTCAGGATTATTGGTGCTTACGAAACAGTACCTAGAATACCTAAAATGAGTGACAAGAGAAACACTTTCTCATAGTATAGTCAGATATCAAAAACAACAATGTGTTACTTTTAAACTCGGAGTTGTGCCTGGAGAGGAAGTTGTGAAACAAGAATCAGTGATCAAAAACAGTAATTATTTGCAAAATAATAATAATAATAATTACAAATAAAAAAGTAACATCAGATTCAAACACATTCTGCAAGATCCCATTTCAAGAAGAACAGTTTACCCAAAGCTTTACAGGTTGTATTTCATCTGTCGTGTTACAAACCCCTTTATTATTAATAGCACACTGGGTCTAAAAGAAAAAAATAGGTTTAACAGCAACCATAGTTATTAAAAAACAAAACACTAAGATTTTTTTAAAATCCTGGTGAGAAAATACATTAAAAAATGGAATGAATGCAAATAAAATTAAAGAAAAAGCTATATGTCCAAGCAGAATCCATTGAATATATCTAGCTGAAAGGAACATCGCATGTGCATTTACAAGAAAATGAGGCCCTCGTGCAATACCAGATAAATCGTATCGATAAAACGAAGTAGATGATTCGAAACCTGGTCAAGAACAGTCACCAAAAAGCACTATAACGCCAAGCCTTACTGCCTTATTACTAGCAAAAAGGACAAAAAAAAATTCAAATAGTGATGCAGAGAGCATAAAAGCTAAAACATTAATGGCAGGGTTGTGTAAAAGATGGGCTATCCCATCAGTTGCGAGAGCTAGAAGGAAAGCTAACCATAGTCAAAACAACACAATTTATTTACTATTCTCAACAACAGCACAAATTCAATAGAAAAGGACAAAAAAAAATTCAAATAGTGATGCAGAGAGCATAAAAGCTAAAACATTAATGGCAGGGTTGTGTAAAAGATGGGCTATCCCATCAGTTGCGAGAGCTAGAAGGAAAGCTAACCATAGTCAAAACAACACAATTTATTTACTATTCTCAACAACAGCACAAATTCAACAACCCAAACTAAGAAAAGCATCAATTGATAAATATGGGAGCAATCGCAAAGCAGACGGATAAATAACAAATCGGATCACTTACACTTAGCACATCCAGGCATTGGATTCTAAAGTAATCCAATTCAAAGGGATCGAATACAATTTAACAACTAATTGACCAAATTTTTAATTTTAATATTAATCAAATAATCTACGAAGTGCTCTCGTCTAACTTTACGTTAATCTTCATGCTATCGTTTAGCTTCTAACTTTATCTTTAAATATAAGTCTGGGTTTGTATAACATCTTCTTCGGAGGAAAAAGTTTTCAATAGAATAATTTTTAAAAATCCACTACTCCCCAAGATCACTATTAGTAGAAAGAACGCGAATAGACCCGTTACAGGTATTATGTAAGTTGATTTGTTTATCATTTTGTTTCCAAACACAGAAAATTTTATGTTTAGCGTCATTCCACAGAAGCAATCTACTTTAATTATTTAACCCAATTATAAAACAGGAGGGAGGATCTTAAATTATTTGAGGTGCTATTTATTGTTCTTTAGGATGAATACTCTTTCAGAAGATACGGACAAGTGCCCAGGATCACATGAATCAAACTGTAGTGTTCTTGGGTGCTTGTAAGTTGTTTTAGGTGGATAATGCTTCCGTTCATATAGAAAAGTGCGCTATAAGTTGGTCTAATGAACATGAGGATGAAACGAAACTGTTGTCTCTTGATGCCTTCACTCACTAAACCTTAATATTATTGAATTTTTTGAGCAAGAAGAGTAAGCAGGATTTCACTGTCTTATCTTAAGGCACACTAGAAGAATTGGGAGGTATTTTATGAAAGGAATGCTATTAAATGCCTTTACCTTATGTGAGAAATATATTTACATCTGTTTCGGATTGAAGTGTTTCTCTTTGATTTGTACTTGGTAAACCAACGCCATGTTAACAAAAATAGTAAATCAAACTCTAAATGTTTGTATTATTTTCCCTCTACTCAAATTTCTTGAACTTAATTGTGTTATTTTTCAATCTTTTTAAAGTAATATGTCAACAGTTTGAATTTGGGAATATTTATTAAGAGTGATATCCTTCTTCTTAATTTAAACTCCTTATTACATTATGCAGAAGCATACGTTGAAATATTTAGAGAAACATGGAGAGAGAGAGAGAGAAAGAGAGAAAAAAACTTTCCATTTTTTAAATCATAACAATAAACCTCCAGGCAAATTTTGTGTTCTATTTAAAATCATCGATAAAACTCAAGTATTTTATCCCTACACAAATATATTAGTAGTGTATCATTTTAGAGAAACTTATTTCAATTGAAACAACCTAATATGCTTCTGAAATCAGCCTTATTGTTTAAATAATAAGAAAAGATATATGCATAGATCATTTTATAAATTTGAGGTAATAAATAACAGGTAACGATTTCTATTCGATTCCCTTAATTTATTCTGAATACCAATTTTTATTGAGAAAGTATGACATACTTTTTCTGAATACTAATTAAATTTACCAAGTAAGATTAATAAGTATTAACTACAATTTTTCACTTGTATCTTCATTCAGCAATTCTCACTAAAATGAGCTTTAAAATTTTATACAATATGAGAAAACTTTTAGAAATTAACTATTGTAAAGATTTTAAATGTAACTCATTGTCTTACATTTTTTGTTAATCATCTTCTGTTAAGGTATATGAATACGTTGATATGGTCCATTTTAGCAAAAAATCACATTTACAGTTTTTGATTTTATAGAATAAAACATTTTATTATCTTTATAAAACTTTTCTTATTTTGTTTCTAGGCTGCTTAGAAGCCAAGATATTAAAGAAATAGTAAAGTGCAAAACCCCTTACCTCAAAATATTACTGTTAAATATATTTGAAACTTTGTATTATTTTTTCTCATAATGTTTTCCAGGACATGAACTTAAAAATTATCACAACAAAATATTTTTTAAGTTATGGTCTATTATTTGTATAAAAGTGTAAAATATGGCAAATTTCTTGTATTGGCTCTTTGATTAGCTCTAAAATTTTTATTTATTTATGTAACCAAAAGATACATACATCATGCCTTAGATGCATACATAATAACTATTTAAATGCTAAATTTATTAAAATTGGGTCAATAGATTTTCAAGTAGAATATTTTGAATGCTCCTAAAACTTCTTCAAAAGTTCTTATAAATTTACCAATTTCCTGAAGTTGAAATAATATATTGCAAATATTGCATAAGTATAGCTCATTTTCTTATAAACTGTTGTTAAAAATTGTATAAATTTTTTTCTGAATAATGTTTTTTAAAAGAAAGGTTCCGAACGTATTGGTATACATTTAAATAAAATACTTTTTAGGTTTTCAGGGTTTCATAGCAGTTTAGTTCACACACGCTAAATAAAGTTCAACTCTAACGGTGGATATCAATAAAAATATCTTTAATCTAAAGACAAATTTTTGAATTCCATTAAGCCATCAACATCTGATAGATTATCACAAACTTTCACGATACTGCTGAAAGTCTACTCTTCTAAGAGTGAGTCAATTTTACCGAAAAAATGCAATCGATAAAAGGTTTAGTTGAAAGTAGTGCAGAAATTGATGCCGTGCATCACTGTCATTGGGCAAATTCCAAGCGCTCCTGGCATTTCAGATCCCTTTCCACTTCAACTGGCCGTTGATTACCAGGGAAGGATTTCACTAGCGATTTCCAAGGGTCATTGTTCTCGAAACCAAAATTCTTTCGAGAAGTTTGGATTGTTTTTACTGGACAAATGGGATCCAAAAGTGAGGGGATTGAAATCGTATATTGGACAGCTTTAAAAAATCCCAAAAATGCCCCCTTAACAACCGACTCTCAAAACAAATATACCCTTCGGCTAACTCTTAAACGTAACATAAAATAAGAGATATATAAAGATGTATCACCTTACTTGGTTATTTTTCTTCAATCGTGAGATAAAATTACTCATAATTTTTTTTTGAAGTTAGAAGAATAGACTTTTTAATATAACAATATTTAAAAAAAATATGGGTAGCTTTTTTCTAAAATAAGCTAAAAAGAAATGTCATGTCCATAATAGCTTACATATAGATTCCGAACAAATACAAGTGATGCATAATAAATGATAAAATATATTTAATACATAAGAAACGTTAGTTCTGATATCGTAAGTGTTATATATATAAGAAAATTTGCTATCTTATGGATTTGTGTTTGGTTACTGTAGGGTTTCATTAACCCCTTAACTGGTTTGCCCGTACGGGCTATCGAAAGCTGACCACAACCGGTTTGTCTGTACGTTGTATGGGAGCTCATATTTTCTTTTTTCTACCTTTGGTTTGCACACTTTTTTTTAATTCTTATTGTGAGATTATTAGTGCTAATATATATTCTTAAGAGATACAGTTTGTCCTTGGTACTGAAATACTTCTCATCATTTACTGTGAAGATGGGATTTTTTCGTTGAAGGCTGGAATATAGATACTTTAAATTATTCGATAAAGAATAGGGCTACACAAGGTAAGGTGCGATTTGCAGATTGAGAAGAAATGAAAATGGAAAGATAATCCAAAAAAGCCGATATTATCTATGTCCCCATAGCAATGTAAGACTTAGTATTATACCATGCTTCAAATTGTGTGTGTATATATGCACACACACAAAATTCTCAACCGTTAGAAAAAAAGGTAGGAACACATGAAATTTTTTTGTAAGTATGAGAAAAATAATTTTAAGATATGTGAAATATTCTTCTTAGCATGCAGAGAGTACTTATAAAAAGCAAACATTTAGGGGATTTGGCGTTCCACGATTATAAAATAAAAAGTTGTGTGAAAACTTTAAAATTGAAAATTGAAATCAAATTCTTCCAGTTTCGCATTCTGTTAAGTATTATGCTTAGCTGTATGAAATGAGAAATGTGCCTTTTGGAGACATTTTGGGCAAACAAATTGACCCCTTAAGGGGTTAATATTTCTTTAATTATCAAATTTATCAACAAAGTATAATTGGTAAGAATAAGGAGGGGAAATGTATTAAGATAATGTATATATATATATCTATCCAAGATCTGCTTATTTTCTTATAAAATAAATTGCATCGTGCATTATAAATAATCAAAATTTAAATGAGTTGATTATTAAATTCTAATGCACCATGAAATGTAAATGATATAATATATAACTTAACTTATAATTAAAGTTACATAAGACATATTTCCTTATTAAATTATGAACAAGTTGATGCACATAATTATAATTAAATCACGAGGAAACTTGAAATATGAATAAAATAACGTGCATTTTAACACGTATATCTAATTTAAGCCTCTTGAGGGAGCTGATAACTAGATTATGTTTAACTTAATGTGACCTCATATAAAACTGTTGACAGACACCTTAATTAAAAGAAAAAGATTTTCATCTAAAAGAAAAATCGGTTAAAATGCTTCTTTTTAGGTTGGTTCGACGAAACATAAAATGCAAATTTTACTCCAAACTACTTTATATCGAGTAGCAAAGATCAGGGCTCAGATTTTAAAAATATTTATACTCATACAAATAGCGTATTTTAGCCAATTAATTTGAAAAAAAAATATTTAATAATAAATGGATGTGTGTTTTAATATTCAGCAATTTTAGAAATCATTTAAAAAAGTGTGAATAGCTGAAGAATTTGACATGGTAGTTAAATTAACCCATTATATGCCGCAAAACTCTATTCTTTAATTTTTTTCAAAAGCAAAATACATTAATATGATAACATATATGAAATATGAAAGGAAAAACTCTTTCTAAGTTTCTATGCGCATTAGTATAGAAACAGATCGTCCCTTTTATGGGACATTGACCAAATACGTTATGAAAACCCGTAATATTATTGATAATGCAAGAAACTAAAAAACACCATGGGAGACAAATTAAATTGAGTTTGTGAAGTTTTTGTGCTTCTATGGTGTGTAGAACGAAACAAAACACTTGTCATGGACACCAACATTACACTTATTACACACTTTTGTCGTTTCTTTCTTATAGTAGGAACATTTGTGTTATAGTTAGCATGATGAAGTGAATTCCCGGATCAAGTCGTAAATGTGTGCTAGCCCGTCCTCCCATCAGTTTGTTTCCTTGAGATTCTCAATGTTTTGTCGTTGATCCAGTTTTCTGTGAGAGGTATAAAATCAATATTCTCTGTCGAACATACAAAAGAGAGAGCTTCTCATCTGGATTAGAAATTGTGTGGATACCATGTGTTGACCAGACAAATATCGCTCATCTAGGTGAACAATGGTCACCACCATTTCTCTTTGAACTTGTTCCACCATTTTGACTTACTCCATTCTTATACCGATATAGGAATGATATTAAAATATGTGTCACTGTCCCATTATTGGCACTCATAAAATAACTTGATCCTTCACTTACCTCAGGAATTCTAGAATCAACTGAATGTTACAGGGACATCTGTATATTCATAACAAACACATCGACATAAAAATATTTCTCTCAACTGTTGTAAAGCTCTTACCAGCAGGCTTACAAGGCTGCCAAGTGCAAAACTAAAAATGCTCTAAGTTATTCATTTCCAACAATAAGCTAATTATTGAAAAAAGTTTTTCTTATTGATTTTGTAACTTTTATAGTAGTCAGTACAACATTTAGGTACAACATTTAGGTACAACAATCAAGACTAAAAGTTAGACTATATATATATAGTATAACATTCCAGAATTGGCAATAACTTGTTTATTGTACTCAGTTTTAGCGTGGGCTCTGCATTTTTGAATGCATTTTTTAAGCAAGTTACGTTTTTATCATAAAAGATTTAGATTTCCTATCAATTGTTTTCAATAGGATTTTGTTCAGTATTATTAACAGAAAGGGAGAAGGTTAGCTGGCCACAAAGCATGTTCAACCTCACTTTTATATGAATTATTTTATTTATAAGCTGTCCTAAGTCAGCAATGTTTATAATACTGTAGCATCCATATTTTTATATTTTTTATATTTAACTCTATTATTTTAATTTTTCATATATCCTTTTTAAAATCTATTGTCTGGTAACTTGCATTTCCAATTTTTTTCAATTTTGATTAGTGTTTATTCATCTCTCTCTTGTAGAGAAATTTCTACCATATATATATATATATATATATATATATAGGTAGGTAGAGAAATAAACAAAAAACAACCCCCACCCCCCTTAAAAAAAAGGGACAATAGTAGATAATGGGTTAGGAATAAAAACATGTTTCAAGTAAGATATTTTATGTGAGTACAAATAATGTTTAGTCTGATATATTAAAAGATATCAATCATAAACACTTATGGTAATAAAAAAAGCCCCAAAGCTGTGTAACAAACATAAGCAGTACTGTATTTCTTAAGTACATTGATAATGAAGAATTCTCTTTCAATTAAAAGAAGTTGAAATGCGAACAAAAATGCAACTATGGTACGGCATCATCTAACGCCAGTCTTAACACAAACTGTGATATAAAATTTATCTGTCTTTTTAGCGTTGACGACAAAAATGTTAGTAAAGAATTTCTGCATCATGAATACCACGACTTATTGTCAAACCTTTTAAATACAATGCAAATTTGCGTGAAATCACTTTTCAAATGACGCAAAATTTACAAAGACATTCGCTTTATTGAGTGAGTAAGAATTGTACACAACACGAAGGATTTTGGGGACGAAACTCGTGATTGTGTACCTCGGTCAAGTGAGAAGGACGACATCTGAGCTGGCACCTCCAACAAGAAACTTCCATACCACGCCCCACTGAAGGACTTTGAACTCCACAGATTTAAAGTGTGCATCGTGCCACTCTACACACGGTGGGTCTTCAGAAACATCAGGACTTGAACCCGTGACACTGCGGACACGAGTTCATGACCATAGCCACTAGGCCACCACTGCCTTTATATTTAGTGAATATTTTCTCTTTGTTGTGCTTGGTAATAATTTTGTATGTCCATTTTATTTATATAAGGCATTATATTAACAGCTTTTTACAACACTTGCAGACTCTTAAAAGGCAAAAATTGTTGCTAAAACAATTATAATATGATATTAAAGGCAATGATCTGAGTACGTTATTCAGTTTGATTTTCATTAATTTATAGAAATATTTTATGTGTCAAAAGGAATTCAAATATTTTTTTTAAGTAAAAAAAGAGTATGGAATAAATTATATTCGCTTTAATAAAGGCGTTGGCATATTTAAAACCGAAATTAATCTGGAAAAGAAATCTTTAGACGCAGCTTATTTAAGTGTTCCTTAAAACGAAAATTATATGAGCTTTTTCATAACGATTGCATTAATCACTGTTCTCACTTAAACAGCCTATTTACAGCTTTATGTATAACCCCGTTGAATATCTCTCCGTGTTTGTCAAATGACATATAATATTTCTTCAGTAAAACTCCCTTGAAAAATATTCCTTCCACTTATTCAATATTCCGGCAACTTTCATTAGAAATAATTCTGGATCGTAGCCAGAAGACCAAAAAGAGCTTCAAGGCTACTGGAGCAATGTAAATTCAATTTATTCTAAAAATACATTTTCCACTGAAAATTCTAAAGTTAAAAATAATGAATTGAACCTAGAAGTGTACAATTTCATCATGGCATCGATTTCTTGTGTTCTTACAATGCTTCTTCAGCACTATTAAGGGTTGTGAATATTTTTTGAATGCTTTTCTAAAGTGTACCATTCATTGAAATAAGGTAGATGACTTATATGATTTTTCTTTAGCAGAGCACGTCCTCCATCACGAGGGCATCTGTAATGAAAAAGAACTATGAAAGAGAGAATAAGTGGACAGAATGTAGAACTCCATAATATTTTAGATCACATTATGGTTTAATAAGGATACTTGTTTGTTTATTAAAATGATGGATGAATTATCTCTCATAAAATAGCATAGAAGTTTGATAAATGAAATATTAGTCTAGAGTAAATTTTATCACATTATTGAGCACATAATTATAAGAAACGTTTCTAACAACTCATATTATAGTGCATTGGTTTTCAAAATGGGCGATAATGCCCCCTTGTGGGCGTTACAGGCTTTTAGATGGGGACAGTAAGAGACCCAGAATAAGTTAGGGGGCTTTGTGATGGTATGCAGGAGCATAGGCAAAATAAGCAAATATAGTCTAAAAAAGACTAAAAAAATACTCTGATTATGTACTAACAAAAGTAAATTTTAATACTGGTTACTTATGTTGATTGTATGTTTTTAAAATTGTATATTCGTAGCAATAGCTATTTCAGATTTACAAGTAAAAAAATTACAATACAATAAAAATATATTCTATTATTATATATATTTTAAAAAAATTTAATTTGTGTTTTCACCATGCATTATGTGCGCTCTTACTTCTTTGGAGTGGGAGGAAGGGGGTATCGAGAAATCTTCACTAGAAAAGGAGCCGTCAGTTCAAAATAGGTTGAGGACATGGGTCACTAGTAAAAATTAAAAAAAAAAATCGTTTCTATCGATAAAATTTGGTGAAAATTTTTAGTCCATTTTAATAATATACAACACATTAATGCATATAAATTCTGGCAATAAATTTTGTCTTTGGCTCTTATTTGGTAAAAATTTTGCAATTTCCGTTACTTAGTGTGTATGTGTTTTTCTTCAAATTCTCAAATAAAAGGAATAAAAAATTTTTTTTTCATTTTTCGATACGAATAAGTTTTTACCTCTGTTTTGAATGGACATTAAATGAAGCTTTAAAGCATAATAAAAATTATTTTGTTAAGATGTGCGCAAAAAGAGATCTGACTTATCTTTTAAAACCTGAGAAGACAGAGATCACTTACTGATAAAAGATTACAACTGATAGTCTTCCTTTTATTAAGGTTCTTTCTCGTAACTGACAAAGTGTAGAAAAAGCCTATACATAAAAAAAGAAAAGTTGTCTTATAAAAAAGACCAAAGGAGTTTGCTATTGTTCAGATGATTTTCAGCAGAATTAATAGCACCAACAAGTCTCCTATTCAAACAATTATGTTAGAAATATGGAAGAACACACATGTGTTATCAGGTGTTAACAATAAAAAAATGGTTTAAATTAGAAAAAGCACTTGATAGATGATAAAAAAGAACTTAAATGCATCGCTTGACCTTTTACAGGTTAAAATGATTGGATTTTAATTTTCGTCATAATATGAAGCAATACGACGGCTATTGGTAACAGCCTCGTTATTTTTAACTTTTGTCAAGTGACGAGGACGACAGCTGAGATAGCACACAGCCCCTCAAACTACCATATTACTCTCTTTTACGGGCTAGAAATCGGTCAAGTTATAGTCGAGAAAGAAATTAAATTATTTCTTTAAATTAAATGCCTCTTCATTTTTTCACATTTAATATATATTAAATTCAAGTGATTTTTTATGCGATAGATATTTTCCGCAGGTGTACAAATATGCAGTAAAATTATCAACTAATATAAATAAATTTTCTAAAGATCTAATATATAACGAGATATTTTTAGTATCCCTTTTTTTTATTCCTGCTTGTATGGCCGTGTTTAAAAAGTAAATATATCATTCTAAAGCTCATCAATCCTCCACATTCTCAGGTTATTATTTTATTTCCAAGTACATTTTGTTTCGCATTCAATAAAATTCAACTTAAATAAAATGTAATGCTCTTTGACAAGGACAGAATTAAAAACAGTAAAAATTAATCTTATTAAGAGTTAATATAAAAGTGACAATACAATATTACTAGGAACAATGCTAGTCTTTTCCTCAATTTTTCCCATTTAATTGGATTCCATCCAACCCATTAAAGGTGAAATGAATACAAGCACAATTTCTGGTCGAATATTATGAAGTTTTGTTGTCTTTTTTATATTTTTATACGAATTTTTCTTCTCCATCATCAACACTACAATAAACATACTAATAATGTTTATTATGATTAATATTATATTCTCTCCAAATATGTCCCTTATTGGAATTTTTATAATATACACACACACACATCAAAGTTAAAGTATCTGTCTACATACGGAGAGAAGTTTTATAAAATGTCATGTGATTTGTAATTTTGTTATTTTGTCCGGGCTTATAAAACTTAAGTTAATGAAAAATACCAATCAGGAAACTATATGACAATTTATTTTATTAAAGTGAGGTATTTTAGATAAAATTTGATGAAAGCCGTACCGAAATTCAAAACCCTCTACATGAAGCTCAAAACCATATATTTAAATTACTTTTTGTGCAGGCCTTTAACACAATTATAAAGGCATTGAATTAAATCTAAAACATATTAACAATTACTAAACAGTTATGGTTCATTGCATATTTTCTTATAGATAATTTTATAAAATGCATTGTGCTCGTAAGATAAATTGTTAATGATAATTAATAAGTAAAAAAGTATTAATTTTTGAGCTAAATCTGTAGTTCACATTGAATTTATCATATTTTAAGTAACACGTATACAAAATATGAAAGAATTACATTCATAAGTTTTTAAGAAATCAGTCTTTAAGTATAACACAACTTTGACAAAAAATATAATCTTTATAAAAGGCACTTAAAGAGAGAGAGAGAGAGAGAGTTTTGTGATTCTTATTTTACTAAAATATTACTTAATATCAAGTATTTAAAATTCACCTCTTTTACAGCATAGGTTTTGCTTGTTCTCTATATTATTAAATTTTTTCTTTCTGGCTGTTCGATTTTTTTTCTACATGAAATGTCAAAGACAAATTTTTTTAAGAATTTCGGTCAAACATTTATTCAGAAACGTAAGCAAATCCCTTAAAATAATTAGCAATACAATTGATAATTAGATTAATATTGAAAACCGTTACCTAAAAAACTTTTATAGACATCTAAATAGTAAATATATAACTGAAAATATCTTATATCCAACAATAATAATAATAGTAAACTGAAATTAAATTTTAAAAAAATTCTAGCATTTTATTGCAAAAATAAAAAACAATTTTGTTTTATAAAATAAACAAATATATCACAGCAAAGGGAGTTTTTGGAAGTTTAATCGCTTTTAATTTAAAGAGTTTTGTACTTTGAATAATTAAAGGAAATATTGAATTTCGTTGGAAATAATTAAATTCGAAAACTATTGGAACACTTAATATTGCGGATTCTGGAAAGCCTGGGAAATAATCCATCCATAGCATTATTCCTTTTAGCAGGTGTTTCATTGCAAGTTTGACATTAATGCTTTATTCTAAATGTTCGACTAAAAGAATAAATGTGCAAATGGATTAATGGTGTTTAACACAAACCAAGAAAATAATCCCTTGAAAAGTCTCTGGCATAGTTATTTTGAATCATTGTTTCCTAAGTACGGCTTAAGTGAGCTTTGTATATTTAAGTATTATTTGGAAACTGCATTATTGACGTAAATTCGTACGAAAATTACTTCACAAATAACATTTCAAAATTTGTGATTCTAGAACTGTTGAATCTTTTTTTAAATCATACATATTAGATGTATTTTAATAAATGAATTTTCCTACAAAAGCTGCATAATAAAGGATTAATTTGTTGGCTAGATTTTCTGACATCGGTATATATTGGTGTATTCTATTGGTGTATATTGTATAAAACATACGGTTATAAGATTATTCAATTATAATAAATTAAGACTATTTGAAACCTAACTTAATTCATTTCAAAGAAAGCCATTAAAATTAAATGTATGGGGAATAAACCAATGTCTTACAAAAATTAAAAGAATTTGTAGTTGAGAATTTTCCCTAATTACAAGTCATTCTGTAATGAGTCTATCCCCACGAATCTGTCGCTAATCCTCTTGGAGTAAATTTATTTCATTTTAACTGTTGTTCTATTAAAAACTTTCTCCCGAAGAAAAAGACTAGATTTATTAAAATGAAGGGTTCTATTTAAGCATTGACTTTTAGGTACGCGAAGTTAGTTGAAGTTAGTGAATAGTAGTTGAGAGCTAGTCGAGGGTTATTTGCGAGTAATTTCTGAATGTTCAAAGATTGCTAATTGACGATTTAGTCTATAAGATAAAGATTAATAATAACGGCAAGAGGTCGTACAACTAATAACGGAATTACTGTGAATTAAACCATAGACAACTGAAGTGTTTCAAGAGTAAGTGAATTACATTATACTAAAATGTCAAGTATCATTTTGGCCGTGTAATTGCTCCTATATTGGTGTGCACTTACTACTCTGGGTTGTTAATTTAAGTGAGAGAACAATAAATTAGAAATTGTAATGGTTATGGCTGATCTTTTTTTTAAAATTCCAAACAAGAATAAACGCATCGCGTTTATTATTATTCCACGCTAAAGTGTATAATTTAAAATACTTCAAACGGACAAAGGTACGAGCAGAATATTCAATTAAAATTTGCCACAGTTATAGTTGACAAATAGTGTAATTAGACATAGGGGCATTATTCCCCAGAAAAAGGTGTCTATGTGTAAGTCCCGTATATCATATTCATAATTGTATTAAAACAACGTCTTATCTTTTAGATGGTAGTGATAGACTTAATGTTATATGCTTGTTGTTTACCTCAAGAGTTTTCATTGATTCTCTCAATGTTCAAAAACAGCATTTTAAAACATTTCAATATGGAATCTTTGGAGCATTTAAACTGGATGTAGATTTCCGAGCAATATTGGATAATCCGTTGTCTTGGATTCCTATGTAAGAAGGCATCAACGTACTAAACTAAGCATACTAAATCTACGAACTAAAACTAATTTATAACAGTAATATGAAAATATTAGTTTTCGGATTACAGTTACAAATTAGTTTTAGTATTACAATGAGTAATGGACGAGAGGATGAATTTGGGTGTCGTAACGATTATGAGATGCCTTTTAATACTCTCTTAATGGCAGAAATTTCAGTGTTAAAAGTAGAACATGCAAGATAAAGCTAAAAGACATCAAATGACGGGTCTGTAAGTTACGAGACGCCAACATGATTCATTGATTTTGAACCATCAACGTAAATTTGGATAAAATCAGAAAAGTGGTAAGCAAAATCTTTTAGAAGCTGCCTGTAAATATTATCAGGTGTGTCCTTTTTGATAATTTTTTAAATGGTTTTTTAATTTAAATGAGTGATCTGTGAATGGGAAAAATCTTCACTTTTTCTCAAAATTGAAACATTGCAAATTCCAAAACAGTTGGCTAAATTCCTAACTCTGCTGTAAAAAGGCAATATGGCAGTTTTTTGGCATGATATAGTCTTTCTAAAAACGAAGTTTTGTCAGTGAATGTTAACATTATTGATGGTGATGATATTCTAAAGAAATATTGACGTGGCAAAAGCTGTCCTCAGAAATATAAGGATGGTTCGTCACCATCTGCATAGAAATTATGGATAGCAGATACTGGAATGGTCCTGAACAAAGACATGATGCTGTGTGGTGTGTGATATCCAAGCGGCACAAAACATATTTTCAGACTGAGCCTTACACCGAACTCCCATTGTATTATTTTGATGATATAAACATAAAATGACATACCAAAACTATAATACGATGTCTAAAATTTTCTCTGGAGATTAATTTAGTTCTTAAATTAATCTCCACAGAAAATTAATTCTTAATTCTTATATTGGGAGATTAATTTAATTCTTAAATTTCTACTTTTTAGAAACTGCCTTTATTTTATAAAACTTATAGAATAATTCTCTGAACTTGAAGTGTTAAAAAGAGATATAGCTATTGCGTTTGCAATGTCTTTTGGGGAAAATATTCGATTGTTATGCTCAAATTTGAAATTTTGTCAATTGGTTAAGATGATTTATGATTAATTCTGTTTTACAACTACTTGTAATGGATGGTACTGTTGGTGTTATTAGCTTGTCTCATAATATCATAGCATTATACAAAACATTAGTCAAAACATATTTCATAACATTATTAACTGTGTTGATATTATTAACATGATTATTTTGGGATATTTTAAGTATTGAGAACTTTAATCATATCCTCTAGATCTATAGAATTACAAAGATCTTCAAAATCATAACTATGAATAAAGTTTTAATGCCTTTCATTGAATGTAACTAAATTTTTACTATTTTTAATAATAATAGAAGTATAAGAAAGATGGTCTATGTAACAATTATTACCTTTTTTAATAGCATACTAGGTTTTATGATGTATGTTTTAAAGTTATTAGTTACTGTTCTAAGTTTAATAGGTTCTTTTGGAATTTTGGAGTGGGAAAAAATGTGTGGGAATTTTACGACTAAAATATTCAAACCCACTTTTTTATGGTATGCAGAGATAGGGTTCTTTCTTTCTTTTTTTTTTTATCATTTACAGATTTTATAAAGGCATTATTGTTATAAAAGTGACCATATTAAGAATATTATAACAGTAACTTTTACAAACTATTACAAAATTACCAGGTACCTTATCAACATAAACAATACAAAGTCTTTTTGTAGATCTAAAAATTGCTGTTTAATATCATTGACGGTAATATTATTCTCGATTTTCTAGTTATGAGTTATTAACTGTTTGAGCACTTAGAATTCAATTATAAAAAAACTTCAAGTAGAAATCCATATTCAATAGTTAATTTGGTGGCAAATTTTTCAATATCATTAGTAAATTGTCTTTAATAACTGTATAATTATTAGAAATTATCAGTCTGAAGCCTGTACTTTATTCATACTTTCTCTCAGTAAATTGTCTTTAACAATGCTTAAGACCCCTGTTATAACATGCTTAGAATGTTAATTTATAAAATCAGAATAATAATGACAGTTACTTACTACATGTTATCATTTTGCAAGTCATTATGTTGTGTAATTAAAAAAATCTACCTTTTTTATTATATTTAAATGCCTATATATATATATATAATACTGTGACGCCGGTTCATTAGTGGGACACTCCCCGACAATACTTTTCAAGTTTGGTGTACGGGGGGTGGGACCGGGATGTCCTAATGGGACATTGTATCTTCCAAAAAAGACCGGGTATTCTTTTCTCATGCCCAGGGGATAACAGATGTGAGCCTATTCTGAAAACGGATTTGATGTTGCTACACCTTTTCTTTCCCAGGCACCCAGACGATTTTATTCTCAGTGGGTTTTTGAAAGAACGCTTCTGTAAACAATATTCTTTGTCGGATCCCTTCGTACATGTGGATCACAATCTATTTGAATGAAAAAAAGTGTCGACCTGTTATGATGATGCCATACCCTTAATATAAAAGTGACCAGGCTTTTTATTGCCCTCCAGAAGGTAAACTAGGTGCGGGTGCCGAAATTAGTTTCAGACGCGCCCCTCTATTGTCTCCAAGCACCAATGAAGTGGGACTTAAGTGAGGAGAGCCGTGTGCGGATCTGCTACACTCGCCAATCAGAGATGAATGGGGGCGGGAAAGTGGCTCACCCAAAGGGTTTAAAGGGTTGGCTCGCAAGTTGACGGAAACTTCTCGATCTCCTTCAATCTTCTGAATTACCTTCTACATCAGTTTTTTTCCTTCGAATACGCTCGATAGAGGTTGCGGGGGTATCCACTATGGAAGAGGAACATTGCTGACCTTTGAAAGATGGAGTGCCGGAGTCGGCGGAGCAACGGCTTGGATGGACTGACTTTAGACGATACCATCAAAAAGGGGTTACGGAGACAGTCACCCCTTGGAGCTGGTAATTTCAAGAACTTTTGACTTTACACGAGACTAGAACTTTACTCCTGCAAAAGGCTGTGAAGAGACAAAGTTTGCAACTGAATTTAATGTAATGATTAATTAATTTGGAATTATATGTCCTTTAGGCTAATAGCTGTGTGAACACTCCCGCTACCATATAATCAAGTAATTTAAAGGGATCACGATAGTACAATATATACATTATTAATAGGTATCTATATGCTTATTGAATATTTTGGAAAAGTTAATGTTATTACACGATTTATTCATGAATAGTATAGTGCAATACTCTATTTTACTATACTATTCATGAACAAATAGAACTTTTTTTCATGGATAGAGCTTTTACTATGTCTTTATCTACCATATTGAGTTTTTTAATAAAAATTATTAATATCCCTAATAATGTGTAAAGCACATGGCAATCCTTAACATTATTATTTCTAAGGATATCATTAGTATGCATTATTTCTTCTTCGTTCATACCAAACATGAAATATGTAATTTGTTTAATGTTAAAGGTCATTTCAAAGTTGCTACATAATTCATTAATTTTAAAACTGTATCATCTGATAGTTTATTAATTCTTTTCTTCCTTTTCCCCCCTTTTTATTCGCTTAACTTATAAATTATTATCACTAGTATTAAAAAAATTTCTTGTTATCTTTTTATTGAATGCTTTGTAATACATTTCTTCCAAAATGTATGGTATTTAAACCATATGGATTTATAGTGTTATGATATTTGAAATGGCTTTCCCACCACAGTCTATTTTTAATATTTAAGACTATTCTAAGAATGGAAATATCTATACTATCAAAGCCATTTAGATAAAGTGTATAAGTTCAATTTTATTATTATTATTATTGTAATTATAATTGTAATTTTTGGTATATATATATATATATATATGCTAGATAGTATACCGCTCTTCACACGGGTGAATTGAAAAATTAAAAAAAAAAGATATAGATTGCTGGATAAAGAAGCTTTCAATGAGTTAATTTCAAGTTAATTGCTAATTTAAAGAAGAAAAAAAATTCAGCCTATCGCTGCTCAACAAAAAAATCGTATTTGCCAAATTTTGTCTGCTTGGTCTCATAGCTGAAAAAAGGATTTTTTAAAATTATAACGTTCCCAGAACCCTCTTATGGGTCTACTCTTTTAAAAAAAAAAAAAATTCTAAGCAGATCTCTGCTCAGCGAAAGTAGTATATTTTCGAAAATTTAAGGTTGTAGGCATAGTAGTTGAAAAAAGGGAATTTATTTTTTATTTTTCATATAAAATATCCTCGTAAAAACCCCTTCTTAAAAGGTCTCTACTTTATGAAAGGAACATGCCGCCTTAATTTCGTTTGTAGACCTAATATTTCGAAAAGGGAAATAAATATTTGTAATGCCACTATAAACTCTCGCAACCCCCTTGAGGGTCAATTTTACAAAAAAATCTCTTTTTTCGTGATTCTCTAGTCCAAGAAAGGAACATGCCTTCCAAATATAAAATCTGTAGTTAATAAACCTGAATATTTATCTAAAACATCCCTTAACCCCTTGCAATCCCTTTTGAGTGTCGATTTTCGCAGAACCCTTTCTTCGCGGATCTCTATCCCATGGAAGAAATGCCTACCAAATTTTAAGTCTGTAGACCTAATAGTTCTGAAGATATCGTGATGAGTGACTGTGTGAGTTGGTTTTCTCCTTTCTATTCATAGATGACGTTTTCACTGGCTTAAACATGCGTTACTGGGACATCTTAATGGATGAGATGATACATTTTGTTATTGTACTTCCATATTTTATTAAGTAGCAGACATAAGGCGACAAAGCGAATAACATGAACACAAGCGCAAACAAAGACAATGGACAAAAGTGTTCTTTTTTAATGCTCCGGAGATCTCAGCTTTTACATCTTTCCCAACTGGAAACTTTGTGAATTGAATGATTTATGTTAGTTAATACCGTGCTTGGTCAGAATAAGTGGCTGATGCAGTATCTCATCATCTTGTTTGAAATGTGCTAACGTAGCAGTTTTTGAGGAGATAAATGCTTATCACCGTTATTAAAAAACTGAAAATCTTATTTCTAGATGATAACTTTATTTTGCAATACTTTTTAAACTTTTATTATAATATAATAAAAAAAAAATATTAAAATGTTTTATTTTTATATATTACCTACAAGATTGTAAATATTTTATTGTTTACTGTCCTGGGTTCCACGAGAGAATTGTATTCTCATTAGTACAATGTCTTGAAAATCTAAAAAAATTTGCCTATGGAAAAAGTACCATTTGTCATTTGTGAGAAAATACTTACAATAAAGGAGAGGTACAACTAATGGACCTATCAATAGATTCGATGTCGAAACTCTAAATTTAATCAAGAACAGCTCCTAAATCTTATGTTGCAAATCATGTAAAGTACACAGGATTTTTTTTTCGATAAACATTTTAATACCATTCAGAACAATGTGTATAAGTGAAAAATATTTCTCATCATCAGTGGTTACAAAATCAAAGCAAAGAAATAAATTATGCTCAGAATATCTAATGTGGTTGCAGTTAATTTCAATAGGTCTAGACTTCGGCAGTTTTGTGAAATAAATTAAAAGTAAAAAAGCTTTTTTAAAAACAAGCTTTTATTTAAACGCGCTAAAAAGAATAAAATAAACTTTTCCCTTAAAACTTTTTTTACTATCAACTTATAACGTCATTACACAATTTATATGATATAAAAGCTTGTCGCAAGATTTAAGCACTCGTATTTACTTAGTTTGAAATTTCTAAAAAATAAAAATGTAATCAGATCAAGTTATTTAATTTACTTGTTTATCTACACATGTAAGTCTCGCGATAAGCTTTTTTATCATATAAGTTGTGTAATGACGTTATAAGTTGATAGTAAAAAAAGTTTTATAGGGGAAAAGTTTATTTTATTCCTTTTAGCGCGTTTAAGTAAAAGCTTGTTTTTAAAAAAGTTTTTTTTTTTTACTTTTAATTTATTTTTTCTTTTTAATTATTGCTGGGTAGGTTTCTCAGCCTGTTCATCTCATTCAACGCTGGTTTACCATCCCTAGTTTAGCTGAATCAATTCTTGCAAAAAGGGTACTAGACGAAAAACAATTTTTTTTTAAATCCATAATTTTTAAGCAATTTTTTCAATTTTCGTACAGATTTTGGGTAATATTGTTCTACACTCGAAAAAAAAGGATTCATGAGATTATCTTTACAAATGACGAAGTTATTAAATGTTTAATTAAAACTTTGAGTATTTTTTGAAAAATCGTAAAAAAAGTTTTCGGCATTTTATTTTTTAAATGACTGATTCTAAAAGAAAAAACATGAACTTTTTTAGTAAAGAATATCATTTTAATAAAACAAAAATAAATTCATACGTAACAATTTAGAAATAATTTTCATAAAAACGCACCAGTTTTAACTCATTTTTAAAAAAAAATTGTAAAAAATAGAAAATATTATTTTGTAAAAAAATATACCGTACCGTTGCGAAATAAATAATCTTTCCGATTCTGTTATTATTTTTTGTCTGATTTCAAAAGGAAAAATTAGATGGCTATTTTAAAAACGGGGAAAAAGTCGAAATTTCACTCGGCCGTAATGGAAATGAGGCTAGGCGAAATAAACAACACACAGGGGTAAAACAACTAGGCATTTTAAAATTTTGACTAATATTTTTTAACTAATTGCAATATCGGAATATGAATGGTCAAAACATGCATTGTCATCTAAACTAAACGTGTATACAAAATTTCAACTCAATCGGTTGAAGATATCAGCTACGAAATTGAGTTGCAAGATTCCACCCGAACAAATTACATGCATACATACATACATACATACATACATACATACATACATTGCAAGTTAAATAAAAGCTTGTAAAAAAAACCAAGCGCGTATCCCAGTTACTAAACGTAATGCATGGGTGGGTGACACTCGGATCACAGATTAATATTATTAATGAGTAAATTGTATAAAAAGTAGATTTAAATTCTTAATAATAAATGCAATACTTTTTTAAATTGCCTTTACAAAAAGTACCAATAAGTTGTTGATCTACTTTAAATATTATTTTATTGGTATATTCTTCTAAGTGTGTGTGTGGAACAGGGCTCTACGAAAATACTTTCTAGTTCTAGGGGTTCCACGAAAAATTCTTCTATAGTTCTAGGGCTCAGCGTGTTGAAAAAGTTTGAAGATAACTGTTGTAAGATAATCTTGGAATATGTGTTTGGCATTTACCTACACAAGTTTTTTTATCACATATGCAAAGAATAAGCTGTACTATACACCACACTTTGGTTTTTTTAAAATTTTTTCTTTGATTTAATCGAATGCCATGTTTTTCCCCCTTGCATAAAATTGAAATGAAAGAAATTTTAATTAGGGTAATAATGATCCGAGAGAAACCATAGGATGTAAATGTACTTGATGGAAAATTATGCATTTCAAAATTGGGGGGCACGGAACATTAAATTGGTGGGTACAGATATCTTTACATATATATCAATAAACAGGTGAAAAGTACTTCTACTCTTAGTTTATTTTTCGATTCTGTTTCAGAAATACTGATTCTAAATAGAACTTTCTGTTATTTCAAAAAATTCTTTTTTAATACTGTATTAAGAGCTGTTGAGTATTTATTCTTGGAAAATTTAGAGTAATATATGCAAGGCCGAAATTGCACACCACTCGCTATATTAAGAAAAAATAAACTTTATGTATATTTTTTTAAAATAAGATTTTGATGTTTATTTTTTAGCTTCAGTTAATGATAAAGAACCCCTACTGCATTCATATGCGTAATCGCACTGGATTCTAATTTGTGTTTTCTAATTACATAACTTGTAGTGGAAGTAATTAGTGTGACAATAATTATATTTTTAATGAAAAATGCCAGGAAGATTTACTATTTTTTAACATGATGATGTTTATTTGTACCACCAGAAAATGACACTTTAATCACTTTCCAAACATCCCTTAAACCATCAAACATAAATATATGTAACTTTCTCTTTAGAAATTTCACAAATTGCAAGACATTTACCAAAAAAAAAAAAAGGTTATATTTTTTCTTAATGAAGCTTTTAAAGCTTTCATATAATGTACTGTTATCTTCCGATAACTTTCACAAAATGAATATGAGGCAATAAATCACAATAAATGTCAAAACCGGTTTCTTCACACAAATAGTTTTTAATAAAGATATGGATCTTAAATTCCTACTTTTAAAAGTTGCTTATTTAAAAATTGATTATTTTATTTTTGTTTAGTTGTAATTGATAACACTAGACGTAAGAATTATGAAGCATCATATATGAAAGCATCGTACGATGTATATAGCGGTCAGTTTTATTTGAATAAAGCATTGTTTCATAATTTACATTCATGAATTTTATCTTTCGTTTTTTTTATCCCTCTTTTTTATCCAAGTTTTTAAATAATAAATATTTTTTCCGAAGTTTTTATTATAATAATAATTTTTTTTATAGATTTGAGTTTTTAATATAATTTGCATAAATTTAAGGTTTTTTTATCTGACACATTTATTGAAAATTGATAGAAAATTCTTGATCATTTATGCAGAAACACAAGAACCATTACTAAACTCTGAATAAATCTGTCTGAAAACTTTATATATTAAATTTATTAATACTAACATAAAACGTTTAATTCTTAAAAAAAAAAACTTTAATCAAACATCACACATCGTGTAAACATCTTAAATACAGTCATAATTATTCTTTAGATTAGAAGATCTCTTTCCTTTATGTATTAAGCATTGTAACCGATGTCATAGGAAAAAGATACTTTTTGCGAAACTTTACGCAAATTAGATGCGGGACAACCAAAAGATCTGCTTATACTTCAGGGGTGGAAATACATCATATATGAAATTCCCGGTGAGACAGAAAACTGAAGGTTTATTACTACAAGAATAATGTATCCTTTTTGACATTCTTTTTCTTTTACAGTTAGTTGTAGTGCCAAAATGAAGTTCAAAAAGTATAAAATTTGGAAATCGTGTAAAATCTTTCAAATCTCAAAAAAAAAAAAAAAAAATTAAATGTTTACAAGAAAATGAAAATAATAACAAATTATTTGAGAACTTATTGTGTCTGTAGATAACTTCTGGAATTAAAATAGAATTTCGTATATGCTTAGTTTTTTTGTTAAAAAAATATTGCAAGGCGCGGCTTATGATTTTTTTTTGTATATTTCCTACTACATATTGTTCATATGTTCATCTAGTTTTTCATTCTCTTAAGTGAAATTATAAGGGGTGTTATTCGTAAATATGCAGGCCAAAAAATATTTTTTGCTATTTTTTGCAGTAATTCTGTAAATGTCTCATTTAATTCTATTACAAAAACTAATCTTTGAAAATATTATAAAACAATCTCAAGTATTTTTATAAGTAATAAAATATCCACTCATACCATATATAAGAGACACTATTTTCCTATATTAATTGCTCCAATTCATTAAATGTGGCTATAATAAATTTCATAATAATTTATCCCAAGAGAGGCATTAATTTTATAATTTATAATATAACATATCATAGAACCTTTGTAATTACAAATTTCTGTGCAGTTAACGAAGTTAATTTGAGAAAGAATTTTAATTAAGTATACTATATTTTTCAATTGAAAAATATGCTGTTATAATATATTATGGAATATACTAGGAGATACAAAATTATAATACGTGTATCAGACAAAAATGTAAAAAAATATTTAACACGACCGTGAATTACTAAATGCAAGTCCTAATAATTATCTCATAATGAATAATTAATATTAAAAGGAATATAATTAGCAGTCTGAAGAAGGCTCATCATACATAAATAATTCTCGAACGTGGATACTCTTTTAGAACTCTAAATTTTTTATGTGCATCCCATTATTCGCAGAATTCCATCAAAAGTATCATAAAAACTTTATTTAGTAAAAATTTATCCCTCAGGGTCTTTTGCAAATCACATGGCTAATTAATAAGACTCATTTGAAAAATTCAAGCTATTGTGTGTGTTGTATATATTTTAATATATGCATATCAAGAAACAGAAAAAACTCATCATATTCCATGAAGTATAATAAGAAGCTTACAGAAGTAAGTAAAGAGCCATAAATAGGAAAAATTTTTTAATTTAAATTAAGAACAAAAGAATGGAAGGCGAATAACTTTCACCACTCTTAAAGAGTTCCTAAAAATCAGGAGTCTAACAAATAGATGCTTCAAATCCGCCTTAACCCGGCATACCCCGCAGGGTATGTCATACCCACCATCTAACTTTTTTCAACGCTCCTTCTAAATATTTTTAGAAAATTCATAGTTTCTCGTATAGCTGACTTTAAGGCCATATCCTTTGAGGGATCTTAGCTTGTAGGCGAATTCAAAATATATATTTTTGGATACCGCCCTGAGCGTGAATCGCCGTTACAGTTCTGAATGTATGATTTTGCTTTAAAACTTTCCTATGGGCTATGGCGCATTATTGTAGTTATGATGAAGAGATGTGGTATTTAATTAATATAATACGTACAGTATTTCATAAAAATAGTACAACAGCATTTTCGGATGAAGAAAATCTCTTTGCGGTGATGTTGAGAAATAATCAAATGATGAAGAGTATAATAGCAAGAATATGATTTTTCCACTGAAGTCGATCCAGATAACTAATTGAAGGAGTGATTATCATTCTTGTGATAAAATGACTACATCATATTCAATGGCTAGAAAATGTAATCGTTAACCTATGACAATCTTGTTCGTGTTGTTGAACGTTGCTACACTAAATGCGCAAATTATTTTGTTACTACCTACTAAACATGGAACCAGACACTGATTTCTGAAGTGTTTGGATTTCAATTTACAGAATAATGTAAGGAATGTTGAAACCAGCAAGCAATGCTTCTACGAAATTAAAAGAAAAATTAAGATCCGGTGAAAAATATCACACTTACTCGTGACGAAGACTAAAGGAGTGTATAAACAGAGTACTAATGCTCTAATAAAAATAATACAAAAACTAAATTTAAGAGTGAAAAGTGTAATAAACATATTGTATTTTATACTTTTCATCCAGTTTCACCTTTATATACAAATTTTATTGTAAAAACAGAATTTAAAACTCTTGGGTATGAGATACCCTACCTAGAATTTTCGTCCAGTTTTTTTTTCACACGAGTGATGCCGGGTTAAATGTAGTTCGGGCTGTTATGTATAATCTGCAGTGCAGAGAAGAATGTGTTACCCACACTTTCAACAGCATCACCACAAGTACAAAGTCCATAGTCCACCAATTTAATTCGAGGAAAATAAAATATATTCTATACAGGGTGATTCGCTACAATACCAACAACCTTTCAGTGTGTGTAGGGTGGTACAGAGATGATTTGGAATCACACAGGAATGCAGGGTCGCAAATGCTATAGTGGCTATGGTGCAAATAAGCAGAAAAAAAAGAACAGAAAGAACAACATATGAAAGGAACAGAAAATATTTTATTGAAAGGCTGTACTGCAACATGTGTTAGAAATTACGACTAGAAGTTGTCTGGCAGGCCTGCAGCGGTGCTGCATGGAATTCCTTACGTTCTGGAACATTGCTCTAGGCCAGGGGTGTCTAACCACAAAACGTGTTCCATAGTCTGGTACGACGGTGTTCAAACAGAGTCACTTGATACCCATTTAAACATTTGAAAATATAATAAAAAATAGCAATTTTATTAAAATACATTTGTCTCAAACAAAAAGCCTCAAAATTTATAAAAACACAAGTAATTGAATTGCAATAGGAAATTACCATGCAAAGAATACTCTTTCATTGTTGTGTGCCCTGGATTCCCAAAAAAAGTGCACTCTCGAGATTTTGGAATTTGATGGAGCGTGTTCCTGGGAGTGCTTGCTACTCAAGACTGAAGATTGGCTTTGGTATTATGCTTTTCTTACCGATATTATGGGATATTTAAATACACTCATGTCCATAAACTAAAGTTAATGCCAGCTCTGGGAAATAAAGGTTCAGAAACACAAAACAAACTAGATTTATTCGTTGAGCTCATTTATTAAACAAAAGATAAAGAACAAAAAAGATGACATATGTGTGATACCATTAAAAAACGACGATTTTTGTTTCCTGGAGCAATTACAAAAAATACTCTCTTTACAAAAACTTAATATTACATGGTTGGTATAACAGTTAATACATTGCATGTCTCCCATATGATGAAATACAGTCCGTACAACACCTAGGCATGCTGAGTATCAAATTATCGAGCTGATCTTTTGGGGAAAATATTATTCTCCTCAGAAACCAATGCTCTTCGAAGTTCCGGTACACATGTAGGACGTGGTTGAAGGGATAAATCTCGTTGGCCAAACATGTGCCATATATACTGTGCCCGATTCAAGCAAGGTGAGAATGCTAATGGGGGTAATAAACTCAGATTGAAGGCATTCTTTTACGATGTTTGCTTGCTGAGAGAGAAGTCAGGCTTTGTTATCCATAAACACAAATTCTGTGCTCATATAAACCCTAAGCAAATGTAAATGTTGTTTCAAAATGATGTCCTTTGGCCTGTCATGCTTCCGATTTGAATATGTAGATCTATACTGGAGCCCAGTAAAATTTTCCCCAAACGAGCAATCTTACATCACAGTAACCATGCAGTTCAATGATGTTGCCTTGGAGGCAACGGGTACCCCGCGTTCTCCATATGATTTGAATCCAATGTGAATCAGATTTCAAGCTCAACCTAGACTCGTCGGAAAACATCATATATGTCCACTGTGATGATGTCCACACACACACACACACACACACACACACACACACACACACACACACACACACACACACACACACACACACACGCACACACACACACACAACACACACACACACACACACATAAAAATTTGAAAGCCCTAAGTTAAAAAAAAACTCAGATTTATGATAATTTTTAGGATTGTTTTTATTCACATCCCAACAGCAAATACAAATTTCTAGCAGATTTATCTCAGAAAGAAGAAAAAATCCTTTTGTTTTTCTTCATTTCAAATGCTATGGCTTTTTTCCCTGCTGTGCTAAGCTCTTTGGTATTTTTCTACCTTTTGGGTAATAATTCATGTAACCAAATTCGGCATGCAGTTTTGAATAAAAACTGTATCATTTAAAAAAATAATTGAATTACATATTTACACGCGCATTTTTTCAAGAAATTTTAATAAGATTTTATTAAAAAAGTATTTTACGAGTATCAATCATGTTATCACAAAATCCAAACCAGCTTTATTAGATTTTCGACATATTCGCAAATAAAATTTCATACATGCACGTTAGTTATTGTAGGACAAGTAGCCTTTTAAAATCACTTTAAAATTTTTTAATTTTTTAAAAAAAAATATTTTGTTAGTTTTTTGTGGTGTTCTTATTTCGAAATTGTGTTTTACATAATACATATGCAGTAATTACCCGAATTAGCACGGGAGGTGGTGTTAAGTGATAACCACGTAAGTCGAATTCACGTAAGTAGGGGTATAATTACACAATTTATTTTTAGTGGGATTGTAGACTAAAGAAAATAATAATTAAAAAAATGTTTAGTAAATTCTTAAATAACACAAATACAAAATCGCAAAACAAAGTTATTTTGAAGTAGAAGGTTTCATAAAATCTGACATGCAGTCTGCTGGTTCAAGTTTCCTCGTAGCATGCTATAAATTTTTTTATTGCTTGTTTTGTTGAAGAAATACGCTCTGCTTTGGAGTATGTATTTCCTAAAATTTGTGTAACCCTTTTCAATTATGCTTTCTAAGGCCTGTCAAATTCCCAACCGTCATTTGATCTTTTGATTGACCTGGATCTACAGACCCGCGTTCTTCAATATCTTGCTCTTACTCGTGCATTTCTATGAGTTCAATATTTATCAGCTCCTTATTGTGGGAATCCAGGAGTTTTTGAGCATCATCATTATCTGCTTCTGAATTTATTTGCATGGCAAGATCGACAAATTCAATCAAATCATCAATTACATTAGGCTCTGTTCATGATTCCGCCTGAGTCTCTTGATGAAAAACAAAATAAGTAACATAAAGAAAATTAAAAGTCAATTCCTAACTAGGTCAACAAAGAAAAGTTTTATTTTAGCTACTTTTTATTAAATAATAACAATTAATATAAATATGTATATACATAAGCCAGAATCAAAATATTAAGTGGCAAAACACCTTTTAAATTAACATAAAAAAACTTTTTAACCACATTAAATTTGTAATTACATTTTTTAATAGAAGTTGAATGTAATAAGTAAGAATTTATCTTAAAAGCAGTGTAAAAGGAACGCTGACGTCTAACTAGCATAGGATTATTCAGATTAAGTTAAATCTTCATCACACGAATTTAACAAAAGCTGTTTTATCCAATGGTGCTGCCATCTAGAGGAATAATATCGATTGAAATATATCTCTTAAATAAAAATTGATTTATTAAATTTAATTAAAGAATGAATATTTGAAAAAACTGTATTAACATCAAGTGATCCACTACAAATTAAAAAAATATATATGTATTTGAATTTGAGTGTGGATGAATAAAAAGTATTTTATTAACGATTCAAAATTTGTAAGATATATAAATATATATTGGAAGAGAGAGTGGTCTAATAGTCGGAATTGAAAAAAGACGAATCGACGAGATTTGAAAATCTCGTGACTACGAATTCGCGTAAGTTGGGGTAGAGTAAGTCGAGGTATTACTGTACACAGGAGGTAATCAAAACATTTGTGGAAACCATTAAATGAAAGGCAGATTTTTCTTACTGTCTTTACACAAAGTACCTATAACATGTATTATAACCATGTCCCCTCTTAAGTTTTTCAAGGTTTTTCTCCATAATCTTTGAATTTACATCCACACAGCTTTGTTCTTTCAAATAATCAACATTAGCATGGCATTCACTTTGATAATTGTTTTCGGAAAAACGTTTCGAAGCTTTTGAAATGGTCGTTTTGCTGTACTTCACAACTGTAACGTAATCACACTTTTCTTCAACACACTTTTCGCTTCTTTTGTTGCATCGATATCTGACAATGATACATAGATCTAAAAACTCTCTTTTTTCAGCTTACTTTTGCTATGGATTGTTACTTAACTGAAATAAGACAATTGATTAGAACGGCAGAAAAATTGTTATAATTCTAAGTAATTAAGTAAACCAAAAAAATTTAAAATTTAATTTTAAATGACAAATGTTAGGAAACATTAATTTTGGTTGAAAGATTAGCAATTTTGTGTTACAACATAACTTATAACTACATTCATCAAAAATTCCTTTATAAATATTCACTTGTTACTACTCTTACGGATGAGTGTTTAATAATATCACACTTTAAAACAACGCGAATGATATTGGTGTTGGACCTAATAAGTTTGAACGTCGTCAAGTGACAAGGACAACACTTCAAGTAGAATTCCATTTTTCCAACTTCCACTCTAACCAGTGTGAGACTTTTGAGCCTTAACAGATTAAGCGGACATCAGAGTAATCTACACGAGAGTTATTCAATGGTTTCAGGACTCGAACTCGCAACCGTGACCACTCGGCCACACTATTATTATGGGAAAGAAGTACATAAAATACGATCTGATAATATAATCTAAAAAGGTAATGTGTCAATATTGTTACGCAGATTGAGGTTCGAGGTCAAGAAAATAATGGCTCTGCAACGGTCAAAACAATATTATCTTAGTTTCGTCGAGCGACTCCCTATTTATAGGCCTTATGGATCTTTCGAGAAATATCCGCTTACGTCATAGATAGTTTTATTAGTAGATTTTTCCATTAATTTCCAGAAGAGCCCATATGGTCGTGAACTCGCCAAAAATAGTCACCAGCATGGTCGCCAAAAATGATGCCAATTTGGCTCTATCGACAAGTTTCCATTGATTCGCCATTTTATGTAAGGGATGGCGTTTCTTGCGAATATTACAATTTTAGCATAAAATAAATACAACAGAGAGAAATATAAACGTATTGCACATTCAGATATAAATTATTTACACTACTTTAAACATTAATTAGAGAAAATTCCCAACAATATTTTCAGATACTTTTTAGTTGTCTTAGGCAACATCGAGTTAAATTATTTGAGAATCATAAATTTATTAAAAATAGACTCCCAAGTTCTTAAGGTATCCGACTACCCTAAAAATGTGAATTTTGCCAAAAATTGTCAAATTTTTTTATGATTTTATTTTATAGGCCATCTTATTAGCTTTATAAAATACTAAGTTTATCATTTTCCATTCACCAGAAAAAGCACTACAAGTGTTTTAGTAAAAGCAAATGCCATTACTTTAAGCAAGATGTCATACTTTAAAACGCGTTTTACTCGAAATGTGATTTTTTGAAAATAATCAAATGGGGCCAGCGCGATTGCTAAGAAGGCTTTAAAAATAATTAACTGAAATTTTTTCTGCAAGTTCTGTATAATAGTAGAAGTGTTTTAACCTTCAGATTTATCAATAATTGTTTTATTACAAAATTTGCAGTCCCTTATGTGAAAATAATCACAGTTTTTTTAAGCAATCTCATATAATAGCTGAGGTATATATAAAGTGCTCTAATTTTTGTAAAAAAGAAAGTATCTCTTATCCTAAAGGTCATTTCAAAAATCAATAATATAGCGACACATTAGAATGAAAAAATTGAAAACTGGTACAGAATGGGCTGCATTTTTGCTATTTTTATTCAATTTTTACCTATTTTTCCCTATTTCAGTAATAATAATTTCTTTTTCTCTTCTTTATTTTAACATATTTTTCTTAAAATGTACTAAACAAATATAAAAATATTAAAAAAATTCCCATATCTCCTTTTTTTTTTAAAAAAAAAAGTTGTCGCAACCAGTCGGATACCTTAAATGTGATAAATATTCAGTATTATAGAAACATTGCAAGTAATGTATTTGAATTAAATATTTGAAACATAAACAGCAGTACAACATGAACTTTAATTTATCTCGCTTTGAAATGTTCTTGTTAAATGTTAGAATAATACACACTCTTTATATTTTCACACTTCAAACTTTATCTTAATGGTTGTAGTCATGAACTCTTGATCCGAGTGTCACGGGTTCGAGTCCTAGAGTCACTTGAGACCTATCGTGTAGACCAGTGATTCCCAAAGGGACCCCAAAGGTCTATGATGACCTGCAAGGGGTCCACGGAAGTGAAAAAATTATTCGGGGGTCCATGATGTGTAAGTGGGGGTCTACGGTAGCCTAAACCAGATTGTGACTTTAATTTTAATAGAAAATCTAATAAAGTGTAAACCATATTTACCTATTTGAAAGCTTTATTTACTACATTTACTGGGGTTAATTTGCAATTTCCAGGTGACAGCATACATTTTATTAAAAAGGTCCATCATTTCAGTATTTCTTGCCAGAATCAAGCTAAAGGAGTATAAAACTGGACGTCGTGAATTTTAACAGTTTCTCAATTTGTCACAATGTGCCAGAAAAATGAAGTTTTAACCTATGTTCAACATTTAAATGTCCTTTACTCAGTTTTTGATACCAGGTTTTAGAATGCTTTGACCATGGTAATATCACAATAAGTAATGAATTCATGTTGTCACATTAAAAAAAAAGAAGAAAAAAATGTCTGATTACAAAAGGAACTTATTTTAATAGCCCTAACGAAGAACTTAAAGTAAAGTTTAGAAACGAATGCCAGAAATTTTGGCTTTAAAAAGATATACCTGTTATTTTTCGATTTATGGAACATCTTAAGAAAATTTTTAATTGCTTTTCCTAGAGAGGAGGAGTTTCAGCATGGTTTCCAATCTCCAAAATAAAAACAGAAAGAAAAAAAGTAAGATTGGATCCTTCTAACCGAGGAGATTGAGAAATTTATTTAACTAAATCACATGTGTTTCTTAAGTTTTAAACACACTACTCAACTTCAGTTAGAAACATAAGAATTTTAAAGAAAGTAGTGCTATATCAGCTGTTAAAAACATTTAAGTTGATAAATTTGCAAAAATTTAATATTCGGTAAGTAGGGGTCCATACAAAACTGAAAAATATGGTAAGGGGTCTATGAGACAAAAAAGTTTGGGAACCTATGGTGTAGATGGAGTCAATGTACGTTAAATCTCTCCAGGCTCAATGTCCTCCTGATGGTGTGCTGTTGTATCTCAAAGAGGGGTTCCAGCTCATTTGTCGTCTTCGTCACTAGACAAAAGCTGAACATTATAAAAAACGTCACCAATAGCCCTCTCATTGCTTTATAGTGTGGCGTAAATAAAACTCTTATTCAGAATTTATCTGCTGTTTTTTTCTTTTAAAAGATTTAAGAAGAGAAAAAATCGTTTGAATTTTAATATTGTTTATCAATTCTGATAGATTATTTATTGTTTGACCTACTACTATTTATTGTTTGACCTACCTCGATTTGTTATTTAGCTAGATATTTAGATTAATGAATTTTTCTTCAAATCCTATAGTTTTGTTCTTTATTTTAAAATAATTCCCTGAGAAAAAACAATTATTCTTTCTATACCTCTTTCATCTACAATAAAGTTGGCATCTCTAATAATTTTATTCCATAAAAATTTTTGTGTATTTTTAGATATTTAATATTTCACATTCTATTTTGAGCGAAATATTTTATTACTTTAAAAAGTTCATGCTTATGTGTGTTTAATACTTGTACTTTTGGAATCAATCACTAATTTGAATATATTCCTAAGTTAACAGACAAGTATACTTTCTAGAACAATAAGTTAAAACGAACAACGTGAACACTGAAAAATATCTGCATACAAGTGTGAAAATAAATTTAACTTACATATACTATACTCATTCATATTGTGAGAAAAAAAGGGAAACTATTAAAAATATTAAAAATATTTAGGAAAAACAAGGGAAATTCAATTTGTTTTCAACTAAGAATGGACACGATAAAATTATACAAACAAATAAGATAAACCGGATAGAAAGCAACAGCTGCAACAAAAATAATACCTTCTATCTCATTAAATATGTATCAATCAATAAGTAGACTCAAACATTATCTCAAGAATTTCCGCATTTCATATTGATTTTCAACTTCTATTAAATTTGTTGTCAGAAAATCAATGTTTCCAAGTTCAGGAAATTATAATTCTTTTTCATGGGGTTAAATTTCTTCATTCTCTAGCATTTTTATGCATACAAAAATTGCATTTACTAATAATTATCCTATTATTAAACCTATTTTAATGTACGAGAGAAACGAAACTTTTCATAAATTCACTCTTTTGCAAAAAAATAGAAGCACAAAAAAGGAGTTGTCCGATTGTGACGAAATTTCGTGGACAAAGACATATTGATCGAATATTCCAATGATCAAACTTTCAAGACCAGTGAACATGAATTGCGGGTGTAGTGCGCATTTCTGCTGAGCAACTAGCACAGTATAAGACCGATAATATGGAGGCGGAAAATTTATTTTTTCTCGTTTTCACCGTTGTGATTCCCTAGAGAAAAAAACGAATAATGCCATCACGACGTTTTCTAAGAACTTATAGACAACTGAATGACTTCGAACGTGGTCTCATTAACGGAATGCGTGAAGCTGGGTGGTCAATCAAGCAATAGCACCTGCAATGCACAAGCACAGCTGCACAAAGGTGCTGAAAGCAATGGTTGCTGCGATGATATTATTAACGAAAGGATGGCTCTGGAAAGTCAAGATGCACAAATGCGAGGCAATATTGGATGATTGTTCAAATGGCCTGAACTACTCCTACGGTCCCATTGTCTGCTATTCAACGTGCTACAGTCTCTTCAAAACCCCGGTGATACTTTCCAACATTTCATGGAGCTTAGCTGAGGTGGTGTTAGCTCATAGCAGCCTTTAAGACGTCTGACTTTGACCTCACAACATCGCTGGAATCGTAAGCAGTGGTGTCGCAGTCGATCATCATGGTTGCCATTAAACTGGCAGCAGATGACCATTGTCTTCGTGTCTGGAGAGGTCGGGGTCAACGGTCTCAATCAGGTTTTGTTTTACAAAGGTATGAAACCATAACGCTTGATGTGACAGTGTGAGCGTGCTATCTCATATGACAGCAATTCATCTCTAGTTATCTTCTATATAACTTTAACAGCTCAACGATATGTTGATTCCACCCTGTGGCCGGTTGTATTACCCTTAATGACACGTCATCCGGGGGCCAGTTTCCAACAAGATATTGCCAGGCATCATACCGCTCGCATATCTCTGGACTACCTTCGAGCCGTTAATACTCCTTAGCCAGCAAGTTCACCAGACCTTTCACCAATCGAATATGTTTTGGACATAGTAGGATGCCAGATTCAATCACCCAAAATGTCACAGATCTGGAGCAACAATTAATGAATGCCTGTTAGAATGTATCGCAGAATAACTTTAGTAACCTCTATCACTCTTCACCGAGGTGTATGCAAGCATGTATCGCCGCCAGGGGCGGTTGAACCAACTACTGATTTAAACATTCAAGCGGTAATCAGGAACCGTGGATGAGCCGTATGGCAATGATTTTTTTTATATATTTTATTATCTGTACACATATATTTTGAGCTGTACCAATACTTAATTTCATTAAATCAGCCATTTCTTTCATGGTACTTGGATTTTTTTGGAAAATCTATATAGGATGCCCGAAAAATATGACTACAATTTCAAAAAACAACAACAAAAAACAAAAAAACAAACAAGGATTTTTGCTTATGGTTTTTTATGTTCCATAAAGGAAAGATTAAAGTTTTTGCAAAGAAATGGAAACAGGATGGTTCAACATCCCCGTTTTGCGCCATTCTCGTTTCAAAATAGCTTCACCGCAAGAACAAGAACAAGTTGTAGCATATTTTATCGAATTTAAATCTGCAACACATGTGCAGAGTAAATATCAGACTACCTATAATTGAAGTTCACCTTTCACAATTTATAACAGGCATGACAAATTTATGATGATAGAAGGCTTAATGTTAAAAATAAAATAAGGGAGCCTCAGCAGAAGCTGAAATGATGTTACTCCTATAGACTTCATGTGTTGCGCGCAACTTATGGTGCGCATATTGAAATCTTGCCAAAAAACATTGTAAAAAAACTTTTAAGTTTTCTTTATGAATCAAAAAAATAGTGAGTGAATATTTTTGTTACTTTATTTGTAATGAAATTTGAATGTGTAGTTATAT
Organism: Trichonephila clavata; assembly: GCA_019973975.1. NCBI lineage: Eukaryota > Metazoa > Arthropoda > Arachnida > Araneae > Nephilidae > Trichonephila > Trichonephila clavata. The sequence goes on from BMAO01024222.1 coordinate 71,735, forward strand.
TTTCCGGACACCCGGGATTTTGGAAATACTTTTTGATGCGAGTAAGTCCTTTTAATTCTGTTAAAAATTTGGTTCAGTTTTGCACAAAGTTTTTAAGATGTTATTTAAAACTTTTGTGTGCCTCATGTATTTTGTATATTTCACAACATTTCACTGTACAAGTAATCATGTAGCAAACTAAAAGGTCTTTACCATGTCGTGGCCTTCAACGTTTGGAAATATGCGAAATATAGTTTTTAGTTTAAAATAAAAAATAGTATGGATATCTTTAAGATTTTCTCAAATGATATCTTTATAAAAAATTTGACAAATTAAAATGTGTATTTATATGAAATGAAATGTTCTTAATTTTACTCAAAAATATTTTAATAAACCTTTTATGTGTAAAATGTTCATGTAGCACGAGTTTATTATTCCCATTTCATAGAAAAATAAGGCTTGAAAATACATTAAAATAATACATTTTATAACTTTAAGAATTTAAATATTCTTTTTAAAAATGATTAAACCATTTATATATGCCATCAGTAATTATTCTCAAAAACTGATAAGCACAAACTAAACTTAAGATAAGAAATAAGTTTTATTCCCTAATGAGTTCCTGATAATATAAGTAACTCTGAAGTAAAGAGTACATTTGATAAAGTTTGTGGACGCCCCCTAATCTATTCATCTGCTAACACCAGATACCTCTTTCAATAGAACCTTCAAATATCTCTCTCTGGATTCACCAACGACCTCTTTAAAAGTTTCTTAGTGTACCCATACTATTCACTTCAACCTTTTTGAAACTGAAGGAGGAGGAGCCATTGAAGAATATTCTCACTTCATTTTAAAGCATTCCTCAGACCAGAGAACGAACTGATGCTTAAGAAGATAATTAAAAGGTGAGGTAGTTGCCACTCATCTGGGGAATACTACAGACTCCATCTAGAAAATGAGAAGATGAATTTACGCTCCGAGAATATTAGGTGTTTCACCAGGGCCCTATATTCAAAGAGGAACAAGAGATGATGATTATTCTACACGCAAAATCCCATTAATCTCCAGATCTGCCATTCGTGTCATAATTGTAGCCCACACATAATCCCAATGATTAAAAGTTCAACGTCATGTTTAGATTCTGACTAAGGGATACTTAGTGAGCCCCTGATAAACACAGGGTTTCAGAATAAGGTACATTTTTGATCAAAGATCTGTGAAATTGAAATCCAGGACCATAAATTTATTATTTTAAGCTTATTCTATCCTAGAAATTTGGGATTAGGTGTATTTAGCTGTCATATTAAAATACCTTCAAAATGACTATCTACCGTGTTATTAGTACATGGACAAAGAAATTACTTGATAGTATGTGCAATGGAAATGCTTTGGAAGACTTGAGTGAAAACAGATAATTTTTAACTTTAATTAATTATTTTTTTGTAGGAAAAGAGTAATAACTTCAATTAATTTTAGTTAATGAGGTAGTACATTTGGACTTAAATGTATAAGCATTATTTGACAATAATAATTACATTTAATAGTTTTGGTTTAATGTTAGTAGTAATGTTTTGATATTTTAAAATAAATTATCATTTCAAAATGCCAAAAGATAATAATAAGAGCTATAATTATTTTTATTGAAGGTACGTAAAACTGTATTTAAGTTACTTTATATGTTTAAAGTAGAAAAAAAAGCAATTGAAATTAGTTTTACATAAACATGATGTCTTAGCTAAGATTATCTTGAAAATAGATGAAGTTTCAAAAAATTAATTTCTTTTTAATGTTGAAATAATTCAATATTAAAATAAAATGGGTTTTAAATATGAACAACGGAAAACTGATAACTCGTAACATTATTTGTATATTTAAGTAATAAAAGAGTTTAAAATTAGTATACCCTCATTTGATCCAACACCAGAAAAATAGGATAATAGTTTACATTATGTAAATAGTTTATCATTTCACCATTGTGTGTTTTATAGCAAACGGGCAGCAAATTTTTAATAAATTCTAAAAATGTATTGTGATGCAATAGTTATGCTGATTCGACATTTCGATGGGAGATGCATATAATATCACTAAAAAAATGATAAACTAATTTCGCGTCTTTTAAGAAACGTACTGATTTCGTTATCCAAAGAATATTTGACTGTTATTTAATAAAGTATATGAGTATTTGTATGTTATAAGCTCTCTACATTAGCAATACAATTTTTTATCACAAATGTCTATTAAATATCAGATAAATGGTTCGTAAATTCAATATATATGGAATAAAAATATTCTGTTTTATCCCCCATTAAGTATTTTATTAGATTATAAACTCTTATGATTTCATACAAATAAATTACAAACCATTTCAGGATATAAGATTGTTTAAAAATTTTCGTAATCTAGACAATATTATTTCAGGAAATCAAATAATCATAGTTGTAAAATTATTTATAAGTTATCTTTTGTATCCAACACCTTTCTGAAAATAAGATTATTTTTTATTAGTCTCATTTCTTTTGACTGCTCCCTGTTTTGGAAAACATCTGACAAGAACTTCTCAGAATATATATATATATATATTATTTTCTACAGCTAAATGGATATTTTCTATTTTATAAAAAAGAAATTCATAGAATTTACATTATTTCAATAATGATGCCGTTAGAAAAGATATCTTGTAGAATCTCTTTTATATACAATTTTTTTTGTCTTGATTCAATTTCAGTCACAAGTACTTTCTACTCAGAAACAAATAACGAGAAATTGCATTATTTTATTTTCACTGTTAGTTACTACATACCTAGACAACGACTTCCGAAGAATCTTTGGAATGGAGTTGTCTCTTTTATCGAAATGATTGTGTTAACAACGTTTTATTTTAAAAAAAAATTTTGTAGTTGCGTTTTTCAAACTAAAATTTAGTTTAAACTGAATTACTTCTTCAATTGATTCACTTTTGATTTTGGGAGTACATAAAGAAATTTACGGTTGTTATTAGAAAAATGCTTTTGTAACTATGTATTCTTGAAGTACTTAAAAAGATATAAAAATAAAGTAATGTTTCGTTTCAAACTTTGATGTTTAAAGGAAGAAGTTGTTTAAAATTAATTATTTAACGCTCTTTTTTGAAATTCATATGTTATCGAACAAATTTAAAGATAAGCGCATAAAATAATTGATTTTTATTTTTATTTTTACTACTAGTATGGCTTTAATGAAAAGTTAAAACTAAAGAGGAAACTTTTATTACTGTTTGAAGATCCATGTCAGATTTTCATCATGTTGATGAAATTTATATAAATTCTTACGAATATACATACATTTAATATAATAATATTATATAAATAAGTAGTACAGGAAACATATATTGTCAACATTAAATTAAAAAAATACCTTAAAATGATCTAAAACAAATTAATTTTTTACTTGAGATATATAACTTAATTCCTGTTTTTTGTGATTGCAGAACTTTTAGAACAGAATGTAACAAAATGATAATAACTTACAAAAATAGTAACTTTTTGGAACTATAATGCAAAATTTATTAAAATAGGAAAAAATAATTTTGATGGCTTGTTTTATGTATATATGGAATCAAATCATATTTTAAATATGAGAAGAAAAGTTTCAAATCACAATAAGATTAAACTATAAATTTTAAACTAAAAATTGAACTGTTTTTAAAGCTACTTAATTGAAAAGGATTTAAAAATATAAGTAAACATTAAAAATAAAGTTATTAATTTTTTCTAAAAAAACGAGGAATATTTTTTAATGAAATATATATAAGTACATTTAGTTGAAGTAAGAAACATATTCTAATTAGAATTCAGAGATTAAAATACATTTTCTTCCCAAATGCTGTAGAAATTACGATGCATTCAAGATATCACTTATGATAAGACATTAAATCTTTCAGTGAACATAAAAGTGGTAGTTATTAACAAGGGTTAGTGCATTAATTAAGCATAGCTTAAAAATTAACAAAATCTTCAACTTTTTAATGTATATATTACCGTAAAGAGTGAAATCTGTTATTTCATAGAATAACTAGGTATTTCATGAAATAACTGGGCAATTCAGTTAAAGTTCAAAAAATTATTGAATTCTACGATTTAATTAAGTATTCTATAGAATAAAAATTACTTATTAAAATGGCTCTCACGAAAGTTCTATGAATCTGTTCTAGCTGCTTTTAGTCAGTTTTGAACTTCTTATAGCAGCTTTCGGGAAGGATTTTTCCAATTAGGAATAAGAGATGGCCAAAATAAAACAATTATGCTCTAAATCTCAGTTCAGTATATGAGGGAAAAAGTAATTTCCATTGAAGAATTTCGAACATTGACATAACGCTGTGATCTGTTGCAACAGCTCAAAGTTATGGCACTGGACAAGGACTTAGAAAGTGCTCATGTAAAAGTGTGTAATAATAAACAGTGTGTTTATTTAAAAAATAACATTCAATGCAATTCAAAATGGCATCAGAGCAATCTTTGCTCTAATAAATATGAAGAGTAAAATAAAGAAATTTTATAAAATTTAAATTAATATTTTCTTACATTTTTGTTTGAAAAAGCTTACACAATGTTTTTATGAAGCAACAGTTTTTCTTCCTAGCGTATATTTTTTTATAATATTTAATGTGTAACTATTTCTGCTTCCCCCTTTATTTTTAACTAATGTTAGCAATATGAGCAAAAATAAACTATATAATTTGCTTTTCCTTATTATTTATCAATTAATCATCTGAAATAGGGATAAAATGCCTTTTTTTGAGAGATTTTATCTATTTATTATCATTTACTGTATAAAATATCTTTGAAATTGTTTATTTTTCATTTTTTAACAGTCTATCATTAGTTATTTCATAGAATAACTAGGTAAAATATGAAGTTTTTTTTTATCTTTTATACACTTTATCTGACTTGTCTAGTTATTTCATGAAAAAATACGATGAAATAACTGAATTATATATTTTAACGCTAACATATACCTTCATGATACTTATAGAAAATTTTCGCAATATTTCAAAATAATGCTATAAAGATTAACTCAAACAAGAAATCTATTTTTAAAAAAAATTTATGCATCCTTTTTTAAGTATCAACTTTTTAAATTATAAAAACAATATAAAATTTTAAAAAGAAAAAAAAACCAGTAGTTTTTAAGCCACTCTTTTTATAAATTGTGATCTCACCGTCTTGTAAATCTTCAGGTACTTCTTTCAAAAACTTTTGAGTTGATTTATATAATATATAATGCATTTTCCACATAAACAGAGCCTTAAAAATTACATTCGGCAAATAACAAGCCAGGTAAAATTTCTAAAATCTATTTTTGTTTATTTCTACAGTTTTGTGAGATAATACAAGACGGAACTTCTGTAGCATCATTAACCTAGATTTTGGCACAAATTCTTGACTAAAAGGGAATATATCTACATTTAATACCCATGGAAAAAGGATGCAATTGCTTGGTTATTCACAGATAATGATAAAATCGATTTTTGCTTTCATTAGTCTGCAATAATTCAATGATATAATTAGTTACCTGAGTTTATACATTGCGTTTATTTTTGAACTATTGATGTATTTTTGTTTTATGGTGAAAACTTGCGAAACAAGTTATAATTATGTCTATCTAGATAAATGGTGTACTTCGAAAAAAGCTAAAAAAAAGTCCAAATTGTATTTACGTTAGTAATATATTGTAATGTATAAGAAAAACGTTCTTCTGACTATTTGACTGTATGATTATTAGTTTTCAAACTTCTACGATTTTTCATTTAAAAGCCTTTCACAAAAATTTGAAAATTCCTATTTGATATTTATAAGGATTCATTTTTTATAAAATAGATTATAGGTGTGATTTTTGTAATCTAGCTTGTCTTTGATTTAATTTCTCAGATTATCTTGAAAATAAAACTTTGTTTTTACATTAGATAAAACTCTTTAAGAATTAATTAAAGAAAATTTGAGACATCAGAGAGCAAAGTTTTTAACATGTTTGAATCAAAAATATAATGTATTAAAGCAATGTGTGAGTCAAAGAGGAAAAGATAAAATGTTCAAAAGTATTATTTGGAGTTAATTTCACATTTGACACGTTATACTTGAATTGCTGCTTTTTATACGGTTAGGAGATGATCGAATATTTCCTGAAATATTTCTTTAACCAAAAAATCAAGTTTGTCTTCCCTGTATTAATTTTAAAAACAATTGAAAAATAACAACAACAGCAGGTAATAATTTATGGAATCCTTATACTGATCCATATTACGTGAAAATAAAAATATAAGCATTAACAAGTACTAATAAATTTTCACGTTTAAACTCCATAAAGGCCATCAGAAATATTCTACAAATATAAATACACAAATAAAACCTATAAAACAACATACATTTTCGTTAAACGTTAATAATTATTTAAGTTTATGTTTGGGTAACCAAAATCATCAAAAATGTTTTAAAATCAATTAAAGTAAGAAAAAAATATCGCACAACTGGTATTTCTGTTAAGGTATAAAAAAGTTGTCTGTAAAAGTGTATATCCAAGAATTTTAGAATACTGTTTTCGACACATTGCTATTTTCAGAACAGAGTAAATATATGGTCAAAAAATGTACTTAAATCAGTGCTTCTCAAAATTTCAATATTTGTGACACAGTATTCAATCATAATTTTCATCGAGCCTCTCTCCATACAATAACAATGTATTGAATTCAATAATAATATACTTAGATGCTAAGCCTACAATACAACTGAAACCCCTTACGTGCCACCGGCAAATATAAACGCCTAGTTAAGACAGTGTGTTAATTGCCCTGGACTTATATGTACGTCTTTTCGAAGTACGATCTTTTATGTGAACTGTTATGCATAAAATTATTCTGAAGGTCTTGGAATGCAATAAAATGACTTTTACAATGTGTGTGTGTGTTTGCGAAGAATTTACTTATTTCAGAGGATTTGCTTATTTATTACTTTTCTACCCCCACACATTCGCTCGCCTACATGTGAAAAGGTGGCATTGGGGAGCGAATCGCATAATTTTTAATCGGCGTTTAAGGGATTATTTATAAACCGTACAAACTATCAAGATAAGTGTTAATTTTTGCTTATAATTTTATATATGATGAGTCCATGGGGCTACTGGTAATTAATAAATTTGTTCTTAATTTAGTACTATTAAATTAATTATAAAATACTTTGCACAGTACTAATCCCCAAGAGGATTAGTAGGAAAACGACTCGAATAGACCCGCCACAAGGGGAAAGTCAAAATTAATTTCGAGGGTGAGTGGACAACGCTTTATAAAAAGATTTTATAAAAAGTAAAATAATTCTAATTCATTTCCATTAATAGGACAATTTAAATAAATTAGTAATGATTTTTTCGAGTAAAAATTAGAAATTATAGAATAAAAGTTTTTAGATAGGTTCATAAAGTACAAGTAAAGACAAGCGTCAAGTAGTGGGATCGTGGGTGTGACCTTGAATGCTGATTTAAATAGAAACGGAGTCTCACAACTACATGCAATAACCTGTCTAAAATAGGGCAGTATAATAGATTCGTACATCTAATCAGCAGAACAAAATTTTCTTAGTTTTGAAAAGAAAGCGGTATTATTTTTTAAATTGTTACGAAAATAACCATCTTATTGACTCACCCATCTCAAAGAAAAAAAAATAAATGAGTTTCTATATTTTAATGCACAAAACCCAGATTTTTTTTTGGGGGGGGGGGAGACATATGGATGCAGATATCTGTGTAAAGGATGAAAATGTCGTACCCCTCATCAAATGAGTGAAAGAGAAAATTAATTGGAAAAAAGAGCCAGAGAAAGAAAAAGAGACTCGTCCATGAGAACGTCAAGAAAATATGGTTTTAATTATGTAATAATATGTTTCGTTTTTATTTAGGCTCCTATCAACATTATTAAAACAGAAAAGAAAACTCCCATGGCAAGAACTTACCCTCATAGCTGCAATGACTCAAGTAACGCCCAACCCACACGATCGTACGGGTAACTAAATCCCGAGTCTTACAAGCAACATTAACAAAGTATAATTAATATGTTTTCTATTTTACAATTATTTAGACATTAATGCAAAAATTTGTATCGAAGCAATTAGAAATATATTGAGATAATTACCTTTTTACGACCGATAAAAAGAAGACGTGTTTTTGTTGCATTTGAAAACAAAGCTAGATTTGCCAGCTGAAAGTAAAACATGGACTACAAGCACTGTTTTTGTTGATAAAAAAAACATACTTTATACTTTCTTCAAACACGCTCTATAATTGGATTCGGGATTTTCTTACATACGACTATTCCAGAAGCAAAAACGTAAAAGAATGGTTTAACTCGCACGGTCGTGCTGGTTGGGTCTTAAAGGGATATAGGAGGATACTGACAAGGTCATGGGTAACAAATAAACAATTTTCCAAAAATTAAGAATTTCGTGACCTTGGGGTGACTTTGTGCTCTACATGACCACTCCCGGATTAAAACTGATGGGGGAAGTTTGGTTTTAGACTTAATAATATATCGTAGAGTTACAAGCGGTGCCCGATAGAGGCAGGCTTCGTAGCTGCTGTGAAAACTCTCTGATTCTCAAAAATTCCATAATTTTCACTGGTTGACTTAGAAACTAATTTTAATTAATACACAAAAAGTGTTTAGACTGCCAGAAATGTGTAGAGGGGAATTGGAGCTTAATCTTATAGCTCGTCTTAAAAATTACATACAATAAGGATCACGAGCATGCCTATAGTGTTATAAAAGTCTATCAATGGCATATATTTTTGAACGTTGGAGTGATTTAATACATTTATATATTTATATTACTTTGAATACTGTGAATAATTTCTGAATCTCAGCTGTTTGGATGCAAAGTAATTATTACAAAACGAATAATCAGTTTTGTAACTTGTATTTAGACTAAAAATACGTGATAAATATTTTATTTTGAAAGTAAGACTTAAGTGAGAAACATTTAGGGCATTCATTTATTGTTAGTTTTAGCCTTTTTACGTAAAAGGTTTTTTACATCCATTTACGAAATATTAAATATTCCTGCTACAGTAATTTTACATTAAACTGTAAAAGATAATATGTTTCACTCTTAATTATAACTTCAGTCGAAAAATAACTATCAGCTTAAGTGATTAGTAAATAAAATATGTCTCTTTAGTGCAGCCATTTATCAGAAACGTAAAACAAAAAAAAATGGAAAGAACGAGCGAAAACATACAAATGAACTGGCATGTTCTTTCCGCTATTCTTTCGCAACCTCTTTGAAACCCTTGAAACAACGAACATCAAACGTTTAATTAATTTATTTATGTGGGTGCTCAGAGAGTTGGAATGACTAAAAAAAAATTCCTGACGTACTTCAAAGGAACCATTTTGATATATAAAGAGATGTAGGTAATGGATGATGAAACATTTCGCAGTCGTATAAAAAATTAAAGAACTTTTTTTCACAATCATTTACAGGGTGCCACTTAGCATTTTGTTTGTATTTTTACAAGCTTTTATGAAGCAAAAGAGAGCCCATGAAGCTTGATTTAAATGAAAAAAACACATTAGATGCTAAGTAAAAGCACCCTTATTACAGCTTTGTTTTCGATTTCGTTATTAGATTTTGAGTACCACTCTTTTTTTTTTCGATAATGTTGGTGCAGTTTTTATTATAGATAGATGGCCACATTTGTTACAGATTTTCTTTTCTTTGATATTCAAGAGAGAAAAGTTACTGTTTTTCTAGAAAAAGAATATTATTCATAGTATATTTTGTGAGAATTTCCAAGTTATGTTTATTTTGAAATGCTCTTTTTTTCTTTTCGCTTGTAAGTTTAATTTCAAAGAGTAAGAATAAATGATTATTTACAAGTAATAGATCATGGTTAAAAATTGTTGAATATTTTTGAAATAAAAGCTTTGTTTTCATTATCATTTTGGATTGTGCGTGATTTTTTTATTAATTAAATGTAAATGCTTAACATTTAAGGAATGTAAATTTCAAAAAGTAACTTATTTTTGAAAAATTTCAATAATATTTAATAACTTTTGTAGACTATACAAAAGTACCAATTGTGAAAATTGTATACATTATAAAAGCACTAATTGTGCAGAAAAAATACAGTGATGTATTAATTTTAATAAATATTTCCTTTCTTTGAGAAATTCATGTTTGAACAATTAATTTTCAGAAATTTTAAATATTTCTGGAAATTGTTTCTGATAGAAAATATTCAAGTAGCAAAATGTTACTTTAGTTATTGTTTTTCTGAAACGATTTTTCATTAATGCATTATGAATGCAAAATAATTAATAAAAAAAGTAGTTTTTAAAATACTTAGGAAGAAATACATATATAATATTCAAGGTTTTAAAATTGACTAACCATTCATTTTTAAAAATAATCCTTTTTTGTGCACTGTTTTTTCATGTATGAAACAATTTCAGAAACATGAATTTATTATGATTAAATCTCTATGGATGAATTTATGAAACACATCACAGATAATTATTTTAGAACATTTTTTTGATAAAGAAATTTATCTGAGAGTGAAATTCATAAATCACACTAATATGTTTACTGATTTAACTATGTAATCATTTCTACCTGGTAGCGAACCCGTATTGTTGCAATCTAGGCTACTTGGATCAAATTATTATCTTTAAAATTGTAATGCAGAGCTTTACTATGAAAAAAGGAGTTTCTGGATTTTTGACGTGAAAAATAGTTCAGGTATTTTGAAAAACAAAAATCACCTATTATTGTACTATAAGTTATTTGATATTTTATATGAACATTGATATTACATAGAGATTCATTTCAGAAAATACTTTGTATAAGAGAAATATCTCAGTTTTCATCCATTTAATAGGGTGAAGAAATATGGGAGGTTGAGAGTCAATGGAGATGAACCTCGTAATTTTAAATCCTGATTAAGTGACGAGGATGACACCTAAGCTGGCACCCTCTCTCCTAAATCCCACACCATGCAAATGTGAGGAAGTTGAACCATGCCCCTGTACACTGCAAAATGTTTGAAAAGTTGTGTCCAGTAACACTTATTTAGTAGTGGAAATGTTATGTGAACAGGGTATAGTTTCAAAGATGCCAAATATTTCTTGCACACATGCATGGCTTTTGCGACTTCTAATAAACTTTTTCTGAGTAAAATACTGATTCCTATCGTAGAATTAACTTAACTCAGTGGCACAACTGCCCATGAGGGCCAAGGCCTAGTATGTCCATTTCAGTATGCGTGATCTTGAGCCCTGAGATGCATGAACAGATGTTCCGGTCAAATGCTCAGTCTGACGCGATCGTAGAATTAATTTTTCAATTAATAAAAAATGAACCAAAGAAAAGAAAAGTCCTAAGAAAAACTTATTAAGCTTAAAGCTATTATTCTTTCTAAAATATCTAAACCAATATAATTTAAACGTAATTGGGGCTTCAATTGAGTATCATATGATGCTTGTTCTGTTTGATTGATTTATGTAATTTCTTAATCAAAATAGAAAATTATAAAAAGTATTGCACTTTGTTATTTTAGTACTGTATTAATTTCCGTATACATATGCTTTTTAAAAATTTGTGAATTTTTGTATCAATAAAATTGTTTTTTCCCGATCAGTGTTTAATTTCATCGATTCGTGATTGGATTCCTTTAAAAATACACACAGCATTAAAGATTATTTCCTGAAGATCTTGCATTTTATGATATAGCTCTACTTGATTTAATTTTTCATTGCTTTTTTAACAATCATTTGCCTCAAATGTCTAACACCAGAAAATTTAAAAGCTGATACACCAGTAGAAACGACATGCTTTCATTTACATACAGCTCTTTCACAACAACTCTATGCAGGTTGCAGTAATTCAACAAGATAAATTTACTCATCAAAATCTTTCCTCCCACCTTTTTAATAAATTTTTCACATTTTTAATAGAAATAAATATTCAGTGAAGTATTCCAACCTAAAGTGGTAAGCAACCGGCATGAAAAATCTCTTGTATTCCCTTTCTCAAACTTAACTAAGTTTTAGTCACTTGTTTGAAATATGTAAACTATGTTCGCTGACATTTTGCATCCTTGATAAAGCCAATATATTCAGAGAGTGTGGGAGCTGAAGGCGGCTTCAGCTGAATATAAACGTGTCACTGATGTCGTTGCGCTATGTCGCACTTATGACAAGACTGTTGAGTAATGGTTGGAGCCTTTCTGTCCTGGACTTATTAGCATCTATTGTAGAAGCTTGATTACCTGTCTTTACCTTTTCTGGTGATTTGTGTCACTTGGATCTGGAACTTGCTGCTCTGGATGCTTCGTTAATGGTCAAAATATTCTGCATTGCTGAACTTTAGCATAATTTTAGAATAGCACACTTATGTAATGTTCTATGTTTATGCCTTCAAAATTAAAAAAAAATATTTTTGTTATTTCTAATAGTAATTTTAATTTGTTACATGACAAAATATCTTTATGACACATTAGCTTTAAAGTTTACTTCAGATGTTTAAGATATACATTTAAATTGAGATAATACTTTACTGAATGTTGATTTCTCCAAAAATATCTTGACTCGTAATTCAATGATTAGCTAAATTCTTTGTTTAATATTTATTTTTATATAGAAAACCAAGCATATATATATATATATATATAAGTGATGGTTTATTAAACAAATAATGAAGAACAACTTACTTGGTTAACATTCAAGTTACAGTCAATGTAAAGATCAAATGGTAAGTAATGGATTGAAGCTGAAATTTTCCACTGCATTTTGAATTCTTAAGAAATAGACATTCATAAAACTTCAGTAAATCATTTTTATACATTACTTGTAGCAAATTAAGCGAGTGTAATTTAAGAGTATTTTATATCATTCATGGAGCGTAAAATGCAATAAAAGTATTTGCTAGAATGGAAATTGGATAACCTTTAAAACAAATAATATGCATGACAAAAATAGTTTTCCTGTTTATCACTATTCCATGGTTAAAAAATAAGTCATGCATAGTTAATTGCTATGCAATATACATTATTATTCTTCAAAAAGAATTTAAATATTTTAATTAAAAAAAGAATTTTGTAAGACTTTCTACCATCTCTATGATTGTATGAATATTTGAGACTATTTAATCTGTCCTTCGCACGAAAAAATATTCCAATTTTCTATGAAAGACAAAGTAATATATAGAAATACTGCACACGTCAGTATCTTTAAGATGTAAGACCTTCAAATGCTTATACATCAAGAATTAAGAACTTTATTTACAATGCTGTTTGTAAAAAAATATAGTACCATGAAGGAATCATTAGAATTATATGAACTTTTCAGCAAATATAAATTATAGGAAGTTACTTAAAATAGTAAAGTTTCAGAGCCACCGCGCATGCGTGGTGTGCGCAGCGCCCTCTGAAGTGATGATGAAAGCGTATAAATAGAGGGCTGGAAAGGGACGTTGAAAAAAGTTAATGATTGTTTCTTAGTGGCGAACGTTTAGTGACACCTAAATATACCTCCAAGTAAAATAAGGAGAAATTTCAACAGCTTACACGGTGTTTGAACGGGGGAGGATCATTGGCCTTCGAGAAGGAGGATTTTCCTATCGCGCATTAGGAGCTCGTGTGCATCAAAACATTTCCACAGAGATGCGAGTTTGGAAGCAGTGGAGCGATAAACACCGAACAACTCGAAAAACTGGCAGTGGACGACGGAAAGTGACATCATCGCGCGACGATCGACATCTTCTCCGCATGGAAGTGAATGACCGTACAACTTCCTTCAGGCAGTTGGCAGCTCGTTGGTCCACTGCTACAAGTGTACTAATGACGACAGCTTCGTCAATTCGTCGACGTCTGCTGCACCGTGGAATGCGTGCAGGGGTGCCTTTATACAGGATCCCCCTCACGGCAAACCATCGATGGCAGCGTCTGCAAAGGGCTCATGAGCACAGAGCCTGGCAAGCTGATTGGCACCAAGTTGTCTTTTCAGATGAATTACACTTCAATTTGTGAGATCATGATGGCCGCATTCGCGTTAGACGCTATGCTGGTAAGCGCTGCCTTCCAGAGTGCGTTAGCAAACGACATAGTGGCCTAACACCCGGAGTTATGGTTTGGGGTGTGATTTCGTATCATGGACGATCCAACTTCTTACGAATTGAGGGTACCCTCAATAGCAACAGGTACGTCCTTGAAGTGCTACAGCCCTAAAGTCATTCCCTTCTTTCAAGGCATTCCTGGAGTTATCTTTCAACAGGACAATGCACGCCCACATGTTGCAAAGATTGTTCGAGACTTCTGTTCAGCCCAACACATGTAACTTCTTCCTTGGCCTGCTTATTCACTGAATATGTTGCCTGTTGAGCACGGTGGGATTTGTTTGGTCGGCGTCTCACTCGTGATCCGCGTTCTGCAGCTTCAAAAGACGAACTTTTGCTACGCATACAAGCAATATGGAATTCTCTTCCACAAGCAGACATTCAAAATCTGTTTGACTCCATGCCACGTCGTATAGCAGCACTGTTTACAGAGTGTGGTGGCTACACACCAAATACTGATTTTGGATACTTAATGTTGTTCTTTTTCTTTGATAATTTCGTCATTTATTTGTACTAATACAAATCGTTTGTGGATGACCCATCCGGTACAGTGGTTAGCGACGCTGACTGCTGTGCCGTATGGCCTGGGTTTGAATCCCGGATAAGGCATGGATATTAGTAAATGTATAGTGCCTTAGCGGCATGGGGGTACTCTAAATAGATGTCGAGCCACAAGTCCTCTCGTGTGGTTGGTGGAAGGGGAAGAGAGGTGGGAGACCCCTGACAACTGAGGGAGAACTCCCAGGGTGTTCTCTCTCAAAATTGGGTTGGAACCGAGCCAAATCGTACTGTCACCTGCATGGTGCTCAAAGCTACGGCTAACGACAGACGTACAACCTAGCCCGATGCCATGATGAATTTCGTGGGCCTCGATCTGACTACGTAAGACAGGTGGCATTAGTAACAACAACAAATCGTTTGTTCATTAAATTTCATTTAATTCTGATGATTCCTTCATGGAGTTGCATTTTTTACAAACAGAAGTATAATTTTGCAGCTGCTCTGTTTAGTTTTCTCTTCCATTGAGTAATAACTGCAGTAAAATAATCACTTGAAATAAAATCATAATTCTGCAAGATGGTAATGAGAATACATTTTTCATTGGAAAATGAGATACATTTTACATTTACATCCTTTTTCCCCTTAAGTATTAAAAAAATTTACTATACATGGCAAAAAAAAATTTTGAAACAAATATTAGTATTATTTATTATTTTATAAATTGTCATATAAATGGCAATTTTTATAGTTTTGAGTATAATTTTTTTAATTTTATATTGATAATTACCAGGTGTACTTTAAACATATTTGATTCCACAATGTTTTTACTTGGAATAAAAACGGAAATGAGTATCTGATAATATTTTAATAACATCTGATGACAGAAGAGTCTAGGAAATAAATTATCCTGAAGTGTACCTTAGATGAAAAATATTTGCTTTGTTTTATGTCACACATGTTTTCTATAACATTCTTCCATATCTCTTTCTAGACCGTAATATCATCTAACCACAAATAGAAATATTCTAGTCCATAATCGATGAAGATCCGTTGTCATAAACAGAATATTTTTCCAAGGTATAATTAATGAGGAAAGTACTCAATTTATCAAGAACTTAACACTGTGTTCGTCAGCTTACTCCCACTCGAGCTCTTTCATGTAAGGCATTGAAGTATGTGATGTAATTCTCTTACTTTTTACCGTAATAAATCATACTTATTGCCATTTCATATCTTGTGGAGATAAATGGATGAATATGAAGGTTTATAATATTTTTAATATATTTTATATATAGAATCTCTCTCTGGAAGTTTTATACGTACTGTTCTGTTTTCAAAAGTTAAGATTATTGAAATTTGTTATGGAATCGTTTGATTGTAGGATCAAACTAAAACAAGAAGTTATAACATTTGTTTTATAAATTTTAATAGTTTTACAATTTTAAGAGATTTTTATGCTCCCTTGATTGACACTTACTTTTCTTAACTCTTCTTCGGGTAACCAAATTCTCACTTACATATCAGATACCACACACACACACACACACACACACACACACACACACACACACACACACACACACACACACACACACACACACACACACACACACACACACACACACACACACACACACACACACACACACACACACACACACACACACACACACACACACAAGATTATATAAAGGGTTTTATTCAAATAACATCTCTCTTTATTATAAAGCTACATTGTTGAAATATTCCGTAAAATTTGCAACAAATATAGCCCGAGTGTAGTTCCCATTCGGTGAAATTATATCATAAAATTCTGATGCTTTCTTATGGATAAAAAATAACCTAAGAAATTGCTTTGAACAGGTTTTTTTAATTGTCTACTCTCTGTTTTGGTTTTTTAATTTGTCTCATATTCTCATGAATTCAGTACTATAAAAATGTCTTCTGGAAGCAAAATTTATCTTTTCATATGTTGAATTCCTTAAGCAACAGAGTTGTTGCATCCAATACAGTGGTGCAATATATATGTGTAAGCAGAATAAAAATATATCTTCTAGGAAAATAACTTAAGAAGCAGTCAAAAAGAACAATAGTTATATTACTTATCGATGGCATTATATTTTTAAGCAAACACTCTATTTTATTAAAAATGTAAATCAATTGAGTTTTATTATGAGTTTGATAAAAATTGCAAAAATCATCTTTTAAAACCTATTTTTCATAATTGAATCTAAATAATCTTGGAATTGAACAGTTTTACGATTACGAAATACCCCTAACTAATAATCCGAAAGAAAATAATTCGAAGTAAACATTACATTAATTTCATAATGGAAAAATTATATACTACCAAACGATACATGTACGTAAAAATTTGACGTCTATAGATTTTATATAACCCCCAAAAAAAGATATTGTAACATTTATTATCTTCCAGTTTTTGTTTTAGGTACGAAATAATTAAACATAAAAATTATTTCGATTTTATGTCTCAATACCTTACTATTTAGACATATTTCACATACTAATGATAACATATTTATATGCTTACTTAATTAAGCGCTCTTTATAACAGAATGTTTAAACAATTTAAATATACTAACTTATGCACCATTTGTTCCAAGCTTTCCTCCCTATCGAATCTTTGAAATCGAAAATTTGTATCCGTTCTTACGTTTACAATATGCTTCAAACTCAAGATAGAGTAAAGATGAATGCTGCCTCTAGATAATTGATTCTCATACCAACCCATTCGTCTATTTATTGTGATAGCTAGTCGCTAAATTTAGTAAACGATTGTCAAGAGCAATTTGGAGTTACACTGACGCGGAATTGTAATTCAATGATGTTGACAAGAGCGATAAATATTTGATAGTTATTGACTCCAATATCCTGCAGCCATAGGTAAAATACAAATGAGCTCAAACTTTGTGGAAATTATCGTTGATTCATATGCATTTCGTCAATTAAGAATTAAGGTGGTCATTAATTTATTTTCTATACAGTCGTAAGATGCAATTATACTTATTGAATAGAAACTGATAGTTTCCGAAGTTAAATTTGAAAATAAATGAAACTCATTTGATGTAATTTGTTTTTGTCTCTTTTGTCTGTTTATATTACATATTTTATCTGAAATCAATTAAATATTACAACCACAAATTTTTTTAGTTACATTAGGTGCGTTTAAAATTTCAATATTTATAAAGTAATGTTTATGAAATTAGTTTGAATTTCGTTAGATGCTATTAATTATTTTTCCATAGGGTATTTAACGGAGGAATTGTCATGGCTAGTTATTTAATGAGATGAGATCAAATTTAAATTCATCAATTCTTTTTATATGTTATTCAAATATAAATAGGACTGAAGTATAAGTACCCAATTGCCAATTAAAAATATTATTAACCAATTTAGTAATTTAGTTTAATTGTAAATCCTGTGCATTGTTGAAAGCATCACGATTCAGTTATTAATCTTAGGATATATGTATACGTACATATATATATATATATATTCTAAAGATATAATACTAAAGAGAAATGAGACGTACAAAACAGATATAAGAATTTTAAAAATATGAATACTGCTGTATTATAAACATTACTGAATTAGGACAGTTGTTATATATAAAATAATTTATATAAAAAAGTGGGGTTTAATCAGTTTTATGTCTAGTCAAACTCCCCCCTCCCGGGCTCATTTATATTTTTATTATACTAAACAAAATCCAATTGAAAATAATGGACAAAATTTCTAAATTCATTACAAGAAAAAGGTAACTCACTTAAAATTGCATCAAAAATGGATAGCCGACGCTGTATTTGCGTACAATAAATAAGTACGTAAATATATATATATATATATATATATATATATATATATATATATTTATATGTATATGTATATATAAATAATTGGACTTCTGTGATAAAAAGTTAAACAAAATTTATTCATATTCAATAGTTGGTTGAACCTCTACTTGAAGCAATTACAGCCAGAAGGCATGCTTTGCACAAGTGTTCGGATGATGAACACAGTATTATTTTCTTCCGCTCGTATTGGAGAAGATATGTAAGTTCTTTTATCAATTTAAGAGGGTACTGTACCCCTTAATTAGGTGATCCAAATCATCCCAGAGGTTTTTATAGGATTCAAGTCTAGACTATGGGCAGGCCAAGTCCAGTCGGTTTACCCCCATTGACATCATATGGTGAACCTCACAACATGATAAAGGCATTGTCATCCTGAAAGTAACAACGATTCAATCCGTAAAACTGCCACATTGTTGTCTAGAATAGTGGAGCTGACCATGAGTTCAGATCAAGTGTCCCAGTCCATACTACTAGAAATATCCCCATCCCGTAATTCCACAGCCGTCAAACTTTGCTATTCCAGCAAAAAGCATTCTCCGGACATACGCCAAAACCTAACTCTGCCACCTGATTAGTAGAGACTGAACCTTGATTCATCACTCAAGGGAACCTGTTTCCACTCTCCAATTTTGCTCCAATCTGCGCTCCAATTTTTAAATGCCTTGTACCTCAACCGAGAAACAAGGTTGGTATTTAATCAAAGGCTTTTGGGTGGAGGCACGACCAAGGAAACCAAGCAAATGCACTTCTTTGCTGATGGTATTTTTGAAATAACAGTTTTGGATGCTTGTTGGAATTTCTGGAGTATGTGGGTCATTGGCTTGAAGCGGTTTTTCCGAATTTCTTTGAACAGCACTCGTCAGTCTCTATCTTTTACTTTTGTGGGTCTGCTAGCTCGAAGCACATTTTGACAATGACCACTCACCTTCCACTTTTTAATCACGAAGGCCACTGTCAATTTCGGAATGTTTAACTCTCTAAATATGTCCCTTACAGATCGGCCATTTCTAAGATATCCGACAACTGCGCCCTTCTCGAAGTCAGAAAGTTTTGAATTTCGTGGTATCTTGTATGCGACAAATGCATACAAGTTACCACGTTGTTGTAACCTAAGTTGTTTGTTGTTTCCTGAGCGATATTTAAGTACAGAAGTCGCGACGTAGATCAGGACCACAGATATTATCATTTGCAAGGGTGTCCAAATACTTATTGGTAGATAGTATATATATATATATATATTGCAATAATCCACACTTAAATTTTCTCTCGAGGGATTTTATATCACAAAGTTCTCGAGTCCTCTAAGATTTCGAAGAAAGTACCCCATTTGTGTTTTAAAAACATGATACAATTTTGCATGATTCGTGTATTCCAACCAGTCACAAAAAGTTTCCAGTTGACGAAGCCTATAAAAGCTGAGATTTCTAGAGTGAAAAAAAATATTTTTTAAATGTCTTAGTCGTCATGTGTGTTTGTCCACATGTATTTACTTGACTGTGTTTCGTGGCTTCTTTTTGCGTTTGTATAAAATAAATGTATATTACAAAAATATCAGGTCTCTTCATCCTTCAACAACTGCAACAAATTGAATAGTTTCCACAGGAAAAGTGTTTTAAGCCAAGTGAAATCTCTTTATATATCTATCTATCTATATAATAATAATAATAATAATAATAATAAAAATAATAATAATAATAATAATAATATATAAATATTTATAAACCTAAGTATAACTAGTCAGAACAGAGTAAGAAGTATTAGCCACAGTAGAAAAATAGCAAACTCACGGTCTTAGAAACCAATTGCTGGTTTAAACATCTTTTTGTCCTATACACTGGGCCATAGGAAAAGGAAGAAAAATATTACAGATATGTAATTATCACCAAATCAAATACACTAATACTAATTAATAATGTACAACAATAAAATTTAATGAACTTCTTACAAATGTAAAGTTAAAATCTTTGTAATATATATATATATATATATATAATATATATATGTTATAGACGTGGCCGATGGCAGGGATTCCTAAATAATATCGCTATTTTTGGTTGAGGTTTTATTTTTGATGGTATTGACGAGGCAGTCCTTTGCTATAGTAAAATCAGTTTATTGTATATTTAACACATAGCGTTCCACATAACAAGAAGCAGACAAGAGACACAAAGCACAAACACAAACCAAGTTGCAGCCGATTACATGACGAGACACAAAACAGAAGAGAAAGAGGATTATTCAAATAGCTAGTATTTATATATGGGGGAGAATCGGAAAAAATACATTGTAAAAAATACAGTCACGTGTCTAGGTGAAAGGAATAACTAGCTATTTATAGAAATGACATCATTTCTTGGGGAATATTAATCCCTATTACTAAAAGCGCATGTGGAAACTATTAATGATTTTATATTTCTTGGAATCACCAATAAATCTATCAAATTTCAAGGTCTAAAGAATCAGTAATAAACCAACATGTTTTTAATGCTTGAGAAAAATACGCGTTTAGAAATAGAGTATTAGGATTTATGAATTAGATGTTATAAATAAAGGAGATTCGAATTATGAGTAGATATCAATTTAAGTTATTACATACTATATATATATATATATATATATATGTATATATATAACAAAAATATTAGCAAACAGATTACAGATATATATAAAACAAATAAACGAAAGAGGGAAATTGAGAGCAATTTTAAAACCTTCCTGAGAAAAATAGGATTATTTTGAAATTGCAGAGGAGGAAATTTTATTTACTTGAGTAATATTTTTAATTTTAGAAGTTTAGTGCTCAAATCTATTTAGAAAAGGATACAATTTCTGTAAACTAATGTATAAGTAAAATTAAAAGAATAACCGTCTTAAGAATATATTTAATTGAAATACAGTTGTTCATTTCAAAATACAAAGTAGTTTTTATTAAATGAACCATGCACGCTGAAAGGCCCCTTAAAAACTTCGCTTATCCATTTAGTGATTAGTGTTCTAATAAAAAAGGGACATATGTTCTTTTCAGTTTGAAATAAACGTATTTCTGTTTTACATTATCTCGTATGCAAAACATACGCCTGGATTATAATATACATCAGAAATATATAATTCAAAATTGTATTTGTCGTGTTAACATAAATAAAACAATTCTGAGGTAAACATTTAAAGTTTTGTTCTCCTTTTTAAAATTGTATGCATAAAAGAAAAATCTAATATGTCTTTTAAATAACGTGTTCGATAAAATTCAGTGTATAAATAACAAATAACTAAAATGAATTTTCTCTTTTTGTAAAATGTACCTCTGCATAATTTTCTTAGCTGTCATTCCAATTTATGTTTGAAGTAGTTTAATTTCCGTATCTGGTTTCAAAACTATAGAAAAACAAGTATAGTAATAAAAATACAGGATATAAGACTTTAATTGCAGTTTTAGTATATTTAAAATACAACTAATCATTTTATATTTAAGTTCTAACGGCACATAATAAAGTCAGTTTTCTCTGCCAAAATAAGATCAAATATTTGCGTTTTTGAGATCTTCAGTATTCAATTAATATGTATAAGGAGTTAAATATGTGTTTCTCAATTGTAAAATATATTAGTTTTTTTACCTGTGAAAAAAGTTTAATTTCTGGCTCTAAAGATTTATCAAATTTTTTTTAACTATATATCTCACTCTGCTTATTTTTTTTAGATACATATGTAGATATTTATACTATTTTGTGATGAAAAGGCTTATTTACTCTATCAATGTTTCGCTTTCTCTCTCTGTATATATATATATATATATATATATATACATTTATATATATAAAGAATGTATATATATACATGTATATATATGAATATGTATATATATATATATAAGGAATATATATATACATATGTTATATATGAATATGTATATATATATAATTCTTAACAACATATTACACTTATGTATGTGTTCTACACTCTGTCTCAAAAAATAGACGCCAATAAAAATAATTTTAAACATTAAATTTTATTTCAACAACACAAATATCAACACTAGTTAGGAAAATATATGTAAGAGAAAAATATGTGCATTATATGTGAGAATAAGCAAAAAATACTGTATGAGTTGTAAGATCATATTTCAGTAACACAGTTCCATTAATATTAATTGCGATGTAAGAAGTTAATTGCTTTACTTTTAAAAGTATCTTTGAAATATTAGTCACACTGTAAAACAATGTAGAAAAATTGGAATAATACGTGAAAGGGAATACAGAATATGATGAAACAATAACAGTAATAAAAACTTTTTTTAAGGTATCCGACTGGTTGCGAAAAAAAAGGAGATATGGGGATTTTTTTTGTTTGTTATTTTTAGATTTTTTTAGTACATTTTAAGAAAAATAGCTAAAATTAAGAAGAGAAAAAATTATTATTACTAAAATGGAAAAAAATAGGTAAAAATTGACAAAATATAGCATAAACGCGGCCCATTCTGCACCAAAGGTTTATAAAGAAATTTTCAATTTTTTCAATCTAATGTGATGCTATATTATTCAATTTTGAAATGACTTTCCGAAAAAGAGATATTTTCTTTTTTACAAAACTAGAGCACTTTATCTCGGTTACTATATGAAAATGCTTAAAAAGACAGTGATTATATTCACATAAGGGACTGTAAATTTTGTAATAAAACAGTGATGGATAAATCTGAAGGTTAAAACAATTCTACTATTATACATAACTTACAGAAAAATTTTCAGTTAATTATGTTCAAAACTTTTTTAGCAATCACTGACCCCGTTTGATAATTTTCAAAAAATCACACTTCCAGAAAAACGCGTTTTAAAGTACGACTTCTTGCTTAAAGTAATGGCATCTGCTTTTACTAAAACACTTGCAGTTTTTGTTCTAGTAAACAGAAAATGATAAACTTGGTATTTTTCTAAAGCTAATAAGATGGCCCATAAAACAAAATCATAAAATTTTTTTTGTCAATTTTTGGCAAAATTCACAGTGATAGGGTAGTTGGATATCTTAAGTGATTAAAATCGAAACTACGGTGAAACAAAGAAGTAAAGGAAATGGGTTAGGTATTTACTTCAGGACAGGGCACACAAAGGGGCAAAACGCCGGATTCAGGTGATCTGAAAACCATGTCAACACATATAATTGTTCTGTACGCGAAATTCGTACATATATCTTATTTTTCAATGATGCAATTCACCGTATTTAAATCTTATTCTGGTGCATAGTTCTTTTTTTTTGTTGATGTATTCACATTTATATTTATGTCTTATTTTAAGTACATCTTTATTCGAAAATACATTATTCTTGAATTGAGTTTATATTATATGTATTTAAAGAATGTACACAATTACACACTTTTACGATTATATAATTATGCACGCTTTAATAATCGTGGTAAAAATGGTTTACTTGCATTGATTTATTTATATAAAACTTTTATTATTCGGAAACATCTTATGTTGTTTTTTATAAATTAATTCCATTGTTTTATACATATATATAAATAATATAATAAAATTAACTTTTAATTATATAAGCAGCCTGAAAAGTAAGTGAGAATGAAAATAATTATACTGTTCTGATTTAGGGTCTTTAAACACACAATGAAGTTCTTTATACTTAAAGATTATCAGTGGCCTAACGGATAATATTAGGGATCCCCTGCAAAGTCAGGTTTTCGACCCCAAGCCCAAATACGTATTTAGAGTCAGTCAGACTTTGGGTCCACTTGAACCCCTGGCCCTCCACAATTTGGGGGTAGAGGGAGTGTACATTACACCACCGAAGATTATTAGCTATCGTATAAAGCTATAATATTTTAAAAATAAAGAAAGCAATATGTATGACAATGCTATATTAATTAAACACTATCTAAAATCTGGATACACAAATTGAGTACAAAATTTCAGATTTAATTATAATGTATAAATGATGTGTTGTATTGTGATTCTTCTTAGGTATTTTCCCTGCATGCTTCCGTTTTATGTAATAAAGATGTTTTTAAATCAATAACTTTTTTTAATTTATTTGTATTAGTGTGAGGTAAG
Source organism: Trichonephila clavata (assembly GCA_019973975.1). Lineage (NCBI taxonomy): Eukaryota > Metazoa > Arthropoda > Arachnida > Araneae > Nephilidae > Trichonephila > Trichonephila clavata. The sequence goes on from BMAO01024222.1 coordinate 96,278, forward strand.
TTGCAAAATTTTAAGTTTTGAATGTGGGTGAGCAAATTTTGAAGTTAAGCAATTTGTCGATATGAAGCTAATGGTTCAAAAAATTTAAAGGTGTGTTGTGACACATTTCTGATATTCTAACTCTATCCTAAGGAACTTTGTATGATTTGAAGTGGATTCAATAAGAAATAATCTATTCATCTTATTTTGCATCAAACGAGAAATACCGGAAATGTAAGGAAACTTAGACACGTGGTTAACAACCTAACTGTATCTGAGATTAAAAATATATTTAACAAAATCAGAGTATTATATGATAATAAAGGACAACATGGTTAATTGTTCTAGTTTCACAACTAGGAATATACGTACAATAATTTATAGGATGAGATACATTTTAATTGGTTAACTATTCATGGTTCAATGATCACGGCTGAAAAATTTATATTATTGAAAATTTATTTTTTACTGAGCGTTTCAAAAACAGTCTGATGTGCAACTCTATAAAATAATCAAAATTTATTTGCTACAAATGCTAAAAAATTATATCTTGCTTTTTAAAAAAATTAAACTTTGTTTCAATGAGAACAGTTATCTTTTTTGTAAAATTATTTTTAAGATATGTAGGTACTAGTTTGTTTTTTCAATTATTACTACTATATGTAGAATAACATATGTCTTAACACTTTCAATAGCGTTAGACAAGTCAAGAACAGGAACGAGATTGATATTGATTTTGATTTTAAAGTAAAATGCATAAATTGATCTGAAATTTGACTGAGACAAAGCATGAACTCAGTCCCTTGAATGTAAGTGATTACACCCAACGACGAAACTGAAAGTATTCTAAGTAGCCCTCTTAATCACATTTTTTTTTTGCACTGATCATCAGGCTTCCTTATCAAGTATCGTTTTTTGGCTGGTTGGTGTCTTGTCTTGGACAATAATAAAATAGGACCAAAGGTTCTTTAGCGGTATCATCAAGTAACAGCCTCCAGACTGAAGTGATCATTTTGGTCTTGTGGTATGTTACGTGCTTACGGAATCAAAATTACTGGGTTCTGTCCACCGGATAGGCACCACTTCATTGGTGACCGAGACATGATCTGAACACGCAACCTTCTGATCTGATTGGGGAGTGTGTAGCGGTGGTATTTATATAAGCCAGTAACAGCTTCCGGACTGAGGTGATCATTTTTGTCCAGTGATATGCTACGTGCTTACGGAACCAAAGGTACCAGGTTCTGTCCACCGGATAGGCACCAGTTCAGTCCTATAGACATCATCGGCAATTTGGATACAGTTATCTTCGTATAAGTCCTTACGGGGATGGTTTCTAATGTGCTGTAATTTTGCCAGAATGCCAGGACAGGTGAAAAAATGTTCTGGGTTAAGTTCCGTGTCGTGATAATATTTGCAGAAATAGTACTTTCTTGTCCCGCTTTTCTGAATTCGCATATCCCTAAAGTGTCGTGTTCTAAGCCTTGTTAATATGCTTTCCAGGCTTCTACTAGTATTACTAATTTCAGGAATTTCATATTTCAGCCTGATTTTTTTTCGGGGGAGTCTGTAACCCCTAAAAGGCGCGTCCCCAGGTGACGGATAGATGAACGATTCCACAAGTTTACCTCTGGGTAGTATAAGGGAAATAGAATACCCTCCGCGGGCCAATAGGTAGAAGTCCAACCTCTCCTGATGCTTTGGCACCCCTTTTTTCATGGATAGTAATATTAAATCTCGTTTTTGAATAATTAATTTTGCTTTCTTTAAAAAAAACATAAGAATTTTTTTCAAGAATTTATAATAATAAATACTAATAATTTTTAACGTAATTGTAATATTTTTTATTTAATAATTCAATTTTAATTTGTATATTTTGAAAGTTAAGTAGTGCTCGCAGCCTGTTTATAACAAGTATCTTAACAGATAAAATTTATGATTCCTATCTATACCTCTATCTTCATTATTTATTTATTTTATGCTCTATGAAATATCAAAACCTATGAGCTAAATAATTTTATCAGTATCTTATTATTTATTCGTGCGGAATTTTCTTTTTTTTGTATCATAACTCTTCCAATTTTGTTGTGTGTGTGTAAATGGTTCCCAGTTAATTCAATTTCGTTCAATACATAATCTGTTGTGAGAAAAATATTTTATTCTCAAATTTGTTGGTTTCCAAAAAAGGCGTTATCAATTGATGCTTTTTGAATTTAGAAATTTTGTTCAGCTTAATAACTTTTATATTTGTATCTTTTACAAAGAGTTTTTTTTTTATCTATTCTGAAATGATAAAGTGACAAAAATATTTTATCCAGAGGAAAAAAAAAGTTGGAAATGACATTTTTACACTAGGAAGTCATGTTTAGCTTGTCCTCTAAAAGTTTTTATCATAATATTTCGCTTTATGTCAACTGACACATTCAGACAAAAAATAACATTTTGTATACTGAGAAGAGGATGAATCATTTTCAGGCGTCTCGAGTGTTTCCGTTGATATGTCAGAGTGTTTCTCTCAATGTATACTTCTTATGATGATTTTATAAATGAGCTCGAATAAGTGACACTCTAGTGAATATTTTTCTGTGTTTCTAAAAATTGCTGCTGAGTTTGATTGGATAGTGAATACAAATGCAATATATAATGAACAGGGTACGTATAGGATGTCCCGAAAATAACGCCAAAACTCTGCACAGTCTAATTCATCGTTGTGAGTACGTAAAAAAGGCCTACAGAACTGCACCTGTACGATCAATAGCTTACAAGAAAAATACTATAAATGATGATGCATGGTCATGAATAAATGGTGATGTATGATGATTCATGATGGGGCTATGGCGCAATTTTGTGCTCTTGTACGTGATTTGCTGGATATGCGACGGTCACTGGATCACTCTTGGTGATCCGGTTCTATAGCTTCCGAGATCACCAGATCTCATATCATTAGAATTTTGAATAAGGGGCATTCTCAAGGAATTTGTGTATCAAGACGCATGTACTGCACCATCGGAAGTTGTTCATATGCATGGTGCTTGTCCTTCAGTGGACATCACACTTCTGCAACGTGTGCACTCAACCATTCCATGACATGCACAGTAGACACTTTTAACATTTGCTTTTTTAAATATTTTCATATACAGTGCTGCTGATGTGTACAACAAAGTTGTGACTTCATACTTTGTTTCTCGTATTTTTTTCGTAAGCTATGGATCATACAGGTACAATTGACTGTGCAGAGTTTAGGCACTATTTTTGGTACACCCTGTATAAATGTAGGCAACTCTGTAGAGTCAATTAGATAAATGTAAAATTTGTTGTTATGTGTATTTGGGTTTACTTATACAAAAATTCAAACAAAATTAATATTCATTGAAAATTTACGTCTTAACCTCAACGCATCGCGAGGAAGTTTTGTTAGTTGAAAGAACACCAATATATTTTATCCGTTTCGCTTAAAATTCTGATGCAGAAATGTTACGAGTAATATACTGCATATAAGGCAAAGTAATATTTGAGTGTTAGGAGTGCTAAGTGGATGCATGTGTGTGTGTGTGTGATTCGGGGACAAACTATTGATCTTGGCGCACAAAGTCAGAACATATAACTGCATCAAAAAGGTATTTTTAGCGGAAAATTAGACAAAACTCAAGTTTGAAGCAGTTTAAAATTATGTATTGTAACATCAGAAACTACAATTGATGATATGAGAATTCCTTTTTGCAATTCTCTCGTTTGAAAGTCAAATTTTATTGAATGAGAAGAGCAATTTTTGTTGACATATATTCGTAAAAATAAGCTTGCTTTGGTCGTAACTCTAATAATATGGGCAAATAAAGGCCTTGGAAGAACATTTACGAAGCAAATGTGTAATATACCTATAGAAGAGATTATGCAATTTACCAAGAGAGATGAAAGCAGTTTTTTTTGCACCATAGAACCTCTCTATATTGCTTGAATCAAATCTTCTTTCAATTAAAATTCACCTTGACGTAAAAGTACCGGGTGTCCATAATTAAACGACCCTACTTCAAAATTGTGTACAGACGAAACTATTGTTCAGAAAGTTGTAAAATTCTGTGTACGATATAAAAAAGGGATGGGAATTTGTTTGAACGAATAAAAAAATTTGTTCAAAATTTCGCCACTAGAGGGCGTTTTTAATGGAGATCATATTTAGCATACATTAATACTTAGCATACATTTATAACAGTTTACAAATTTTGTTACAACAATAAATGCTCAACATGATGATCATCATTTTCAGCTACTATTTGAAATCGTAAGATAACATGTTCCACCGTTGGCCGTAGTGTGTTCTGGGAAATGTTAAGAACATGTCGTGAAATACTGTCTTTGAGATCAGGTAAAGTTCTTGGTTGATCAAAACTTACCAGCTGTTTTAAATGGCCCCAAAGCCAAAAATCACATAGGATGAGGTCAGGCAATCGGGGAGGCCACAGATGACGAAATTGGTGGCTGATTACACGTTCTTCTGTGAAGTGATGTTTGAGAACGCACTTAACACACAACGCGTAACGTTTGGAGGAGCTCCATCTTGCTTAAAAGTTATGCGTGAAAGGCACTGACGTGCTTGCTGATCCGGAATAATTTTATTCCGTAATAACGATGCATATCGCTGTCCAGTGATAGAACATGTTACTGGACCCCCAGCACCCAATTCCTCGAAAAAATACGGGCCAAGAATAAAAGACGCGGGAAAAACCCACACCACACCGTTACTTTTGGTGAGTGTAGTGGAACTTGTAAGGTGGAATACGGATCGTCTGTTTCCCAAATTTGGCAGTTGTGAGTATTCACCGAACCGTCCAAATGAAAGTGGGCTTCGTCTGTCCAGAGGATATTCCAAGGTCATTCTGGATCAACTTCCAAACGAGAAACTGCAGTGAGAACAGATGTTGAGTCTCGAAATCACGTGGAAGCAATTCCTGCACAATTTGAAGCTTATATGGATAGTAACGAAGGATGTTTCGCATGATCTTCTGGACAGTTGAACGAGGCAGATCCAATGTTTCTGCCACACGAGACGAACACTTGTACTAGCCTGCACGTTGGATGCTTTGTCCTCTTCCACCTGAAGTGGAACTTTCTCTATTGCTTCCGCAGAAACAGGTTTTCTTATTCTTCCAGAACGAACATTCAACTATCCTGTTTCTTCAAATTTGGTTACCATTAATCGAAGATTTTTAGCAGTCAATGGACCTTTTCGCATCCCCTTTAAAGTCCGAAATTTCCGTAGAGCAACTATTGCCGAATTATGGTTTTAATAGAATAAGTTTACTAACAACGCTCGATCTGGTAAACGTAATGACATTTTGATTAGCAATACCGAGCACACTGAAAATAAACTGATCTCCCGTGAAAGTTTATTGCTTTTATAACAGTTGCTGTGTGACGTCGAAAAAATTAGCATATTTTCGTCTTCCTTCGTGTAAATCCTTTGAAAATTAGTCATCGAAGAAGTTTAATTAAAGTTTGCAGTTCATTTTAGAGATTGTGTTTTTTAATGAGTATCAGTTATTGTGTTACCGTATCCTGTGGATAAAAAAAGCGATAAAATACATATAGAAAACCGGTAATAAATGTGAGCTTCATTCAAAAGCGTCCTCTAGTGGTGAAATTTTGAACTAATATTTTTTATTCGCTCAAACAAATTCCCATCTCTTCTTTATGTCATACACAGAATTTTACAATTTTCTGAACAATAGTTTCGTCTATAGACAATTTTGAAGTAGGGTCGTTTAATTATGGCCACCCGGTATATTGGGGAAAGATAAATACATGCTTTATTTGGAAGAATGATTAAACAAACGACCAAACCTCATAAGCAAGTGGTTCATAAAGCAAGCGCTGTTGAAGTTGTGGGGATGTATGGTAGCGAATATATTTGGAAACTTGCACGGACACTACAAAGGCTACAGACAACATAAGTGTTCTTAAAATAAATTGACATCCATCATTGCAGAAATATTTTCTCAAGAAACGATCTACTTCCCAATAAGGTAAAGTAAGGCCTCATGCTGTTAATCATGCAACCACGTGGTTGTATAATAAACGTGTGCCTGTTTTGTAGTGACCAACAGCAAATCCCGAATATCTCTCCCATAGAAAATATTTTGAAAATTCTTAAGAGAAAGCTAGCTTGGTGTCTTCCTCTTAAAACATATAACAGACTTCAGATTATTTGCGGTCAGAGTATGTAATATCTTTTTTTTTAAAGCGTCAAAAATTAGGTGACAAAATTTTCTCAAACGAACTCAAATTATGCCAATTTTAACTGAACCGACAAAGTATTTTGCTCAATTTGTGATTGTGATTAATATCTCGGTTATGTAAGATAACGCTATTGAAAAAGAAATCATTGTAAAAATATAGAATCTATGGTCACAGTACATAATGATGTGAAAAAGGGTGTCTGCAGAGGTGTTTTTAAAATGAAGATGTTTTGCAAATAAAAAAATTCTCTATGATTGTTATGGATAGAACAGAACAGTGTTGCGTGCACCATTTTTAAATCTTAACTAAATGGGTCATATTTTGAGATCCTTTCATGGGGTTGTGTGCAATGTTTTTGTTTTTATGGAGAGTCAAAGTTTAGCGAGACATCATTTTCTCAAAACCCAACTCACGCAAACTATGTTAATTTTAGCTATACCAGCTAATACTTTTGTCCGACTTGTAACTGCAATTAATTATTGTGAAATTGTGAAATTTGTGGTAACAGTAGCTGATGATGTGATAGAGGGTGATGTTTTTCCCCATTTTCAAAAATTGCTCGCCCTCACTTTACCAAATGGTAGGGAATTATTTTAACATTTTTCCTAGTACAGATATAACCACACCTTCACCTGCTTCCCGCTCATTGTTAGGCCTTGGGACACTCTATACATGCATGTACGTATGTATAAGTAAAGAAAAAATAACTACTTTTTAAATTATTTAATTTTCAAGGTATCACTTGGTGGAAAAGACAATTTCTTAAAAATATATCCAGTAATTTGAATAAATCAAAAACAACTGAGATGTTCTTTTTTAAAATTTATTTAGCTTTTGAAGCCTTGTGTATCCCAAGATTTTTCATTCGGTTAAAATACAATCATAGATTACTGGTGAATTAAAAAGGCAGTATTACCGAAGTATGCCAAAAATTTTTGAACATCATAAAGAAATTAAATGAAATTTTCAAAATCAAATATATGGAGAAAAAGTTTCATTATACATTCATTCTTCTGGGATGTTTATTCCAAATATATTATTTTATTGTAATATAAAGAAAATGAACCAGTTTTTTTTAATTGATAATTTTGAAAAGAAAACGTTAGCAAATTATATAAATATATTTCAAAAAATTGTGTCGGCTTGATGGCTTAGAGGTACTGTGTCCGCTTCGTAAGTCCAAGGTTGCAAATTCGACCCCAGTTGGATTCAATAGATTTTCTGGATGCAAAAATCGTAGGCACAAACGTCCCCTGATTATGTACCACGTAAAAAATCCCTTCAGTATCAGTTTGGCTCTGGTACTCTCGTCAAAATTCAATCACTTCAATATTTAGCTTCCAACGAGTTCTTGAATTAAATTAATTCAAAAGTTCAAATTTGGTAGCGAAAGCCTCTACTAGATGGCGCCACAACTAAAATGGTTCTCACATTCGGGGATTTGCCGTGTCTGCAAAGGCTTAGTGGCTAATATGCAGCCCGTTAGAAAAAAAACAAGAAATACTTTCAATTATTCATATATTTGTATTCGTAGATATGTGAATGAATTGTTTTAATTATAAAATAATGTTGAAATAAAAATTTAAAATTCGAAATGATCACCATAAGTCTTTATTAATCAAATAATCTAGACACAAACACAATTAACTAGCTTAGTTGAAAGAATAATTAATGAAGTGTATCCTCAGTAAAAAAAAATTAGTCAAAAAAAAAATCACTGATAGTGTGATATATTTATATATAAATACGTAAATAAAGAATTTCTCTTAAAAAATCACGACAATTTTTTTTAAATATTGTACAGTTTTTCTCATAGGTTGATTAAGAATGATTATTGTGCTTTTAAATAATTCAACAAGTAAATGAAGACTGCTATTTTAAATTTTTTGATGCCTATTGTTTTTACAAAAAAAAAAGGATTTAATTGAAAAAATATTTTCTTGGCATAATGGAATAAAATGAAAATATATCCATAGAGTACAGTTATAGTTAAGAACCCAAAAGAGAAATATTAATACTAAACAGAAAAGAGGAAAATATATTGGTTATAATTTTTTAAAAAATAATCGCATGATGTGCAACAAAGGAATCTGAATCTAATTAAAATGGTTTTATTTTATTTATTTTCTTTTTCACGAATCTTTAAGAATCAACGACTGAACAATTATTTGTTTCCGATTCCCAGAACATAAAAAGACTGGTATAGAAGCTCATTAGCGTGAAAATAAATATGAATTAGTTTTTGTCACGAGAGAAAAGATTCGTGTTTAGTGCTATAAAGCTGTAGAGCATGTATTTCCACTACATTACTTTTAGATAATCTTAATTAATACCATGAAAAATTCCAAAAGGAAAGTAACATGTCAATTTTAAATAAAAAAGTTTATTTTAATTTTTATATCATGTAAGAAAACCATGTAAATGATATCATAGAAGATAAGGAAATAAGAGTATTGGTATTTAGCACAAAATTAGTAAAACTAGACAGTTGGTTGATGGGACTAAAACCATTTTGGAATGGGGAAAAACGACATTTCTGCTTTTGGTTTCAAAAGTTTTATTAATGATTTAAGCTCAAACAAGAGGTAAACATTATGAGATATTTATTTGGTAATTTTTTTCTTTCCAATGGGCTGCATTTTGACATTTGGCAAGTCCCCGAGTGTGAGAGCCATTTCATTGTGGGCTCCATCTAGTGGCGACTCCCGCTACCAATTTTTGATTTTATTTAATTCAAGCTTGCATTGGATGCTAAATATTGCCAAGAGTACCAGAGTCAAATTGATACTCAAGGGACTTTTAAATGCCACACAATAATATGGCATACGTGCATCTGATTTTCGCATCCAAAATATCTATTGACTTCAGCCGGGATCAAACCCACAACCTTGGGCTTACAAAACAGGCACTCAACCTCTAAGCCACATACCGACTTTGGTCAATTAACCGAGTATAATCTTTTTACTTCTTTTTCTTTGAATATCTAAAGAGTCTCTGATTAAGTCACTCAAGTTTCCAGATAAGGGATATATACGAATAAAAAAATATAATAAGTGAAACCATAATGGGCTCAGGAACGTCAGTATTCTTTCGAACTGTTAAAAGTGATAAAGAGCTAACAATTAGAGCTGATTAATCGAGATTCATCTCATATCAGAAAATTAACTGATTTTCTCAAATATAGAAGTAAAACTAACAGCTCTTCCTTAAAAAATAAATACATAAAAAGCTGAACATATTTTTAATCATGAAAATATCTTGTCTTTCACATGTAGCGGAATCATAAGTATGGTGCATATACTGCTGCGTGTGTGTGTGTGTGTGTGTGTGCGGTGTTATAAAATAATAATAATAATATTCTGGAGTCCTAGAATTGTCTTTTCCTGAATTTATTGGTAACAATAACTTTCAACAATAAACTTAGCAATATTTAACAAATTAAACCATTACATTAATTAGACTAAAGAGAATTCTGATATTCAAGGTAAAACTCCTAGTAAACAATGGCACCTGGTACGCCGAAGCCAAGTACAAGTAAACATCAGCACCTCTAGTTATGCTGAAGCCAAGTTCAAGATTCAACTGAGACAGAATCCGTTACATATGGTTTCTATCGAGGTAGACCACATGGGGACTGAGGGTGGTGTCAACCACGCTCCACCCACTCAGATCACCCGGTCCATAATTCACAACAATAAGTCTTATTACCTCTTACCCAGTGTGCGGGGTATAGATCTTAACTGTGTACTAAATTTTAAATACTGTGATCAATTCAAAAATAATATGAGAGGGATTCACATGTATTCATTCTACAGGATGTTGCTGAATTCGACTGACAAATTCACAAGAGTGGTGATAGGCAGCACAGGGACAACAAATCCGCATAGAATATGGGGTCTTAACTCCCGTTTAGTTGGAGAAATTCGAAAATCAGTTTTGAAGGATGGAGTGTCGAGTGGTTAAAAAGGGACAGTAAGAGATAAAAAAAATAGATTTATTACATGTAAATCAATCATGTTTACAATACGAACAACGTATCACATCACGACGTCAGAAATGTAACGAGAACTTATTGTCACAGGAATTGTTGAAATTTGCGACAGCGTAGGTCATAGCGGGGCTGACACCGACGGACGAAGAATTGTCGGACGCGTTCAAACAAGTTAGTGAGGGAAAATTAACATCGCAATGTTCAGCTACACGAGAGCTTTTGGAGACGGACCTCGTAATTTTGAACTATTGTCAAGTGAAAAGGACGACACCTGAGCTGGCACACCTCTCCTAAGTACCACACCTCACAAACGGGAAGACATTTGAGCTCTCGCCAGATTTAACGTACAACGCTCCCCTACACGGCAAGTTTTCTGTGGAACTAGGTTTGAACTCATGATACGCCAGCCAAGAGCCCGTCACCTTGACCACTAGGCTACCGCGGCCCGCTTTCAAACAAATCCGATGTGCTGGCGATGTCAGCTGAGGGGACGATGGTCTGTGAAGGATACAGAGGTTGATGCCTATTAAACTTGTCGGTGATCAATGTTAGGGGAATGTCTTTGAAGAGGAGATTTTGCTTAGATTTTTGTTAACGCCGCCCTCTAAAGCAACGTAAATGCTTCTGGCGACGGACCTCATAATTCTGAAGCTCGCGTAATTGACAAAAACGGCTCTTGAGCAGGAAACTTAAGTGTCTAAATCTTCACACTATGTCAATGTGAGGACTTTGAAACTCAAAAAGTTTAACGCCTGTCAACATCTTTACTAGAGGGTATGGAAGTAGAGAAGTGTCAGTTCAGATGCCGATCTTATAACATCTGTTAAAAAAGCAAGGGTATAGTTAGTAGATAGTTTTGTGTTGGGATCAGATATAGAAGAGAGAAGGAGAGCTGAGTTAGTTAGAGTTAGAGATATATTTACGTATCACTATAAAGCTGCACGAGGACTATTGACAACGGACCTCGCAATTCTGAACTATGTTCAAGTGACGAGGAAGACGCCTGAGCTGAAAACCCCTTCCCTAACTTTCACCTTTCACTAAAGGGAAGACATTTGAACCTCGATATATTTAATGTGAATCGGCCTCCTCAGCATTGCGGGGAGTCCGCTACCTTGACCACTAGGCTATCGTGGCCGATGGATAGCTAAAAGCATTCATTACAACAAATGACTTCTTCTTAAAAACGCAATAATATCTATTGCTGTATATTCCAACCAATCAATCAATCAACAACCCATAAAATGATTTTTTTTTTTTATATAGAAAAGAAAATGTGTGCATATTTAAAAATAAAGTAAGGAATACCGTAGCATTCGCTATAAAAATGATTGTCTAACACACGCATTTTTAGTCATTTACTTCAAAAATTGTAAAATTGTGTGTGAATGTATACTTCCATTAGAAGACAATACAGTTTAATATTCTTTATTTTGCTTACGTTAAACAACTTTAAAAACTGTATTGCTTTGATCAGACTTTCCTTAAAAAGTATTTTATATATAAACCAAGTTCTTCTATAATAAACTTCAAAACACAATATAAATTAATTTCTTTAAATTATGATTGCTTCTCTTTAATCAAAGTTAACGAGGGGCATTTTTAAGCCTGTAATTAATCATTTTACGTAAGTACAGATTAGCATCATAATCTTATGCTAATTGAGTTTTGTGTAAAAAAGCACACAAATAAAATTTTGATTCATATTTACTCACGACAATTTTTATTTATTTGTAAATTGTAATAAGCTAACTAGGGTTTTTGATTTTTTCTTTGTTTTCTAAATTTTTTTAAGCAACAGAAATTGTTATATAATTTTCTCATAAATAAAAATAATTAATATAGTTGCGAACACCATATTTATTAAAAACAACTTAGTGCTGTCAACATATGGTTTTAGATAGTTATATTTTATAAAGTGTATATTGCACTGAAATTAAAAAAAAAAATATTTTGTTTCACAGAAATTTCCTTTCCTCGTCAAAAAATTTCTAAATGTAAGCACATAACACATTTTACAATGTTTTAAAAGAATATAATTCATTTTATATATATTCTATACCTTTAAGAAAACTACAGTGTAAGACTTTATGTATAATTCGTTTAAAAATACTCTATAATTTACTTAAAATATGAGCCTTTAAGATAATTCTTAGATAATTATTTAGAAAGATAAGCTGTTAAAAAAATTACTCTTGTAGAATATTCATTTAATATCATAAATCTAAAAAAAATCTGGTGTTGGAAAATTTAATAATGGAGTTTTTTGTTACTTAAAAAAAATATATCAAGTACATATAGAAAATTCTTGTTAAAAAATATTTTTCTATTATTGAAACTTTTCCTTGTAATTTGTACAAGCAGTAGTTCCCGTTTGTCACGTCTAAATTTTTAAGATAAAACTGAACAATTCAGCTAGAAAGAGAGAATGAACTTTCTTTTTAATGAAGACTCCCATTGAACCCGGCCCCAGATGACACATTTGAAAATAGTTTTTTAAATGATGGCTCACTTTTTAATAACTCCTAAATAATTTTCAAAAAATAAATCTTTGCATATTAAGATATTGTTTCATTTGAAAAAGAATCGTAATTCCAAAACATAAATGATGAATATCAATTACAAAGAACAAATGAAAATACAAGGGTATCCAAAAATAGATCGTGATGTCCTTTGGTAAATTATGCGTACTGAGGTGGTAAACTTCAATTGTTTATTGCTGTTGTTGTCGTGATGACAAAGTACAAAGGTGGTAATAACAAAACATAAAGATATAATCAATCAAATATTTCCAAAGGCGTCAATCACTGCAGTGGCAACATCCATGGCACGATCCGAGTATAGAATGCCCATGGTGCAGTCATTGTCTATTTCAAAAAGGCACCAACAATAGAAGGACAGCTAAAAAGGTGTTTGAGATTCAATTGCGAGCCTGGCCAGTGCCTGATTTCCACATATGATTTGGAACCATCGCGCAGAATCTTCATGACCTTAAAATGCTTTGCTCTTAGTCTAGTTATTGCTGTCGTAATTTCTCGGATATAATTTAATTCTGACAGCGAGAATTTATTTTTTTCTTGGGTTTGAGCAGAGCTTTTGTTTTGCGACTGCGTTGGCATCAAAGATCGTAGTAGATGAGGTTATTGTATTGTGTTCATTGCTGCGTAGTTAAAAATTTGTACAAAATCCATTGATTTATATATTTCTGTTCCATTCATAAAAGACTTTCAAATATCCATTATGACTTACTTATGAATACCATGACTGATCGAATGGTTTCTGTATGAAATAATTTGAAAAAATCAGAGATTGTGTGTGGTGTCTTTTAGCGCTAATATCCATATAATCCAAAATATCCACCAAAATATCCATAGAAAATTGGTTTTCATACCCCAAACAAAGTCAATTTTCTTAAAAATTCTTAAGAATCTCATGGCATAAAAATCGTAATCCTCCAGCATTCGTTGTAGAGACAGCTAGAAAAGTGAACCAAAAATCGATTTCAACATTAAATTAAAAAATCCAATGCAAAGTTTGAAAAAAATTCTTCTGAAATGGATTGAGTACCCCCCTCCCCATGCGTAGTCATAAGCGTAGAAAACTTTATGCATCTAGACTTCTTCGCCTTCACGTAACACCCTTCTCCAAAAAGACTCTTTTTCTTCTGCTAATACAGTTATGTATCAATCACTTATGGTACCTTATAGTTTCCAGCCTTTAAGCAGACATTGATTTCTTAAGTAACGGAACTTCGAAAAGCAGATATTGAGAGGTAAAGGCAAAGGGAAATTTTTAAAAAAATTTTACAGTATTTTTGTATGATGTTTACCTGTGTATATATTTAAAAAAATTCTATCATACTTGAGAATGTATCTTTGCATGTTTTAGTAACTGAAATATATAAGTTCAAATATGCGTAACGATCAAATTCTTGGAACTACCATTTGCAATCATTGTTTATACATTCATCAGATCATTTAAATGAAAAAAAAATGAAACGCAGATGTAAATTTGTTGCCTTAAAAGTATTCCATATCGATTTTACATTTCTTATGCAAAATGCGAACTCCATTTCAGAGTATTTTTTCCGAGAGGGACTTTTTCTGTTTTTAATGCAGTCTCATTCTGAATACGTAACATCTACACTTAATAAAATGCTATTTTTAGTATTATATACACAATTTCAACTCACATTCAAGTTTATTTTCGTTTACGTCATTCTTGCTAATAGTACTTAACCGCACGGGAATTATTAATCAATGAGTTTGAAATTTTTTAAGTATAATTTTGTGTTGTAATCGATGTAATCTGTGGAAAAAAATATATGGAGTAAATATGTTAGAAATCATAAATTTAATACCTTTCATCAAATAAGCTGAATCATCTCAGTTTCTTAGCTCTTTTTCTATTCCTCGACTTTTTAAAGTTTAAGTGAGTTACTTTAAAATTATTTAAAAAAGAGTGTACTAATTGAAGAGTTGAACATAACGGAATTGATTTTAGAAATGATTGGTATTGTGAAAAAAATGTAGTAAAGTAAATGGAGATGGATCTGAAGTCCTCATGTTACTTAATGAAATTTCAAGGGAAGAGTTTTAGTTCAAATGGTAGTTCTTGTCATATTATAACTGCAAGGCTCATCGTCCATAGTCCCTTCAGATTCATATCAACATTAATTTAATATAATAGTTAATAAATCATGATGCCTCTCATCTCACTATGACAGTGCTTCTCAAACTTTCTGCGACCCAATATTCAATCATAACTTTCATCGCACCCCCCTCCCTTCATACAATAACAATGTATTGGATTCAATAATACTATACTTAGACGCCAAAGCTACAATTCGACTTTAACCTCCCACCGTCGTATATAAACGCCTCACTCAGCAAAAGCGTTAATTTCCTCTGGACGTATATATACGTCTTTCCGAAGAACGATCTTTTCTGTGCACTGCTATTCAAAAAATAATTCTGATGGCTTTGGAATGCAATAAAAAAAACCTTGACAGTGTTTGCGAAGGATTTGCTTACTTATTCCTTTCCCCCTCCTCCTCAATACATCACATTGGCGTGGAAAAAGTGGCATTGGCTGAGTAAATCACGTACCTTTTAATCGGACGTTAAGGGATTAATTATAAACCGTACAAATTATTAAGATAAGTGTTTTGAATATAGTTTTATTTATGATAAGCTCATGGGGTCAATGGCAGTTATCAAACTTGTTCTTTACTTAGTATTGCTAAATTAATTGTAAAATACATTGTGCAGTACTGAAGCATTTATAAGTGCGTTAAATTAATGTAACTGTGTATTTATTTCTCTTTTGTCAGAATGTATTTTGTTTGTTTACTTCAGTAAATTAATAATTTTTTACAAAAAATATGTTGTTTTTGATTTTTCAATATGCTTGAGTCTCTCTTCCTTGTAGAGTTATCATGCTCCCCCTGGGGGGACACGCTCCACAGTTTGTGAAACGCTGCACTATGATTTTAAAACACACACTAAAAGTTCTTTTCTCAACAGTCCACCTTTACATTCATCAAGCATTCTGGTTTGTAGGCGGCAAAGGGAAATTTTAATTTTAGAATATAGATGAAGCTGTCTGAATAGTAGTGTTATGCAATTGTATAATCAACAAAGGGAGAAAGTGAGAAAGAAAGAGAATGGGACCCAGAAAATCGGGATATTGAGTATAAAGAACAGTATAGTTTAGTTTAAGTGGCTGTAAAATGAAGTAATTATTTGTTGAGAAAATCTTTAGGTCCATTTAATGTAGGTAGAGATATCAACAACATACATGAATACGTTTAATCAATTCTGATAAGAAGCTAGACATAAAATCATTGATTTTTGCAACTTGGCACTCTGAGACTTTATTATACCTATAACTTTCCACTAATCTTCACATTTTCAAGTATTCTATTAAAATTATATATAACTATTGGAATTTCATAACTCTTTGCATGTATCTAACTTTTCAATTTCAAAATTTTCCAATAACTATTAAGACTCAAGAGGTGGGGATAAATCTAGGAAAAAAGTAACTAATCACTGGGTTTAAATTTTATTCGTTGATTGCATTATTTCACCTTATTTATTTAATTAGTTTTTAAAATTATTCATTACTAAAAGTATGTATTGTTTGTTATTAATTTTTTTGTATTCATTTCTTAGAATGATGGATTATAAATTTTATATATAATCAGTTAATTATATGAAATTTCTTCAATTCTACATACCACAAGAACTGATATTACTAATACCTGAAAAAAATTTTTCATGTGCAAGTGTAAAAGTGAATTAACTCAATATTTATAGGACAAAATGCAAAGAAAACACCGTAACACATAATTCATAACTTCATAAAATAATTTAACAAAGCAGAATGCATTATCAAAAGCTTGTACACAAATTTCCCATTTACAGGAAATGACTGATTCAAAAGGCTCTTCTTCAACGTTATAAAAAGTATTTCAAAAAATCACTACAAACGTGTACTCGTAATTTTAATTGCAATATTGGCTTTCTTGTTAACATGAATGATTTTTTTGAAATATAGTTACTGTTTGAATCACATTAAAATTACTCCCTTTCTTGACAAAATAGTTTATATATTCTTTAACCTGAAAAATAAATACGTCTCATTTTAGATTGTGTTGATGTTTTTGAATGATGCTTCTTCTTGTTTTCGTAGAAATATATCGTAATCGACTATAGTCACTACATTTCAGAAATGAATATTTTTCTTATTGAAAGATTTATTTTATAATTTCTTGCTTTCTCTCTCTCTAGGTGTATTCACTGTGTGTGACGGAAGCAAAATCCCATCACTAAGAAAAAGTGATTGTGGAGTAATGAAATTTTTACAATTCTATGGTCTACTTAACATGTTTAGTTGATTGAATTTTCAAAATCACAGGTTAATTTAAGCTCAAGAAAATGCATTTTAAATGTGAAATGCTGTTACATTAATAACCGGTGTAACTTCTAGAATTTTGAATGCAAGCCTATAAGCGTGCATGCATTGCGTCATACAGGTGCCGAATGTCACTTTGTGGAGAGGAGTTCCATGCTTGTACTTGCGTCAACACAGGGACGGTCAGTGGTGGTTCCGGATGATGCTGGAGTTGTCATTCAATGATATCCTAAACGTGCTCAATTGCAGACAGGTCTAGTGGTCTCGTAGGCCCAGGTAACATATCAACACTCTGTAGAACACGTTGCGTTACAACAGTGATGTGAGGGTGAGCGTTATCGTGTTGGAAAACTCCCCTTTGAATGCTGTTCATGAATGGCAGTACTATAGGTTGAATTACCAGATTGACGTACAAATTCGCAGTCAGTGTGTTTGGGATAACTACATCAGTGCTCCTGCTGTCATAGGAAATTGATCCCCAGACCTTGGCTCCAGGTGTAAATCCAGTGGTCTGGACCACAGACAGTTTGGTTGCAGACGTTTCCCTGGCCTCCTTCTAACCAACACACTGCCATCACTGGCACAAAAGCAGAGCCTGCTTTCATCAGAAAACACAACAGATTTCTACTCCATCCACCAGTGAGCTCTGACTTGACACCACTGGCGTCTCAAACGACACTGGCTTGGAGTTAGTGTAATACACGCTACAGGGTGCCTGGCTCAGAGCTGTCCTTGAAGTAATCGATTTCTAACAGTTCGTTGTGCCCCTGTGGTATCAATTGTAGCTCAAATTTCTGCCACAGTCGCAGTACGTTGTGCCACAGCCGCACACCCAATACTGTGATTTTGCCAATAAGTAGTGCTACGGGGCCGCCAGGAACCATGTCCTCTTGAGGCAGTAACATATCTTGACCACTGCTCCCAACAATCATGCACAGTGGGTACAGTCCGGTCAAGTCTTTCTGCAATATCGCGGGAAGAAAATTCACCTTCTCGTAGCCCTATTACTCGACCTCGTTCAAACTCGGTGAGCCGTTGAGATAATGGCTTCTTCATCTTTTTATAAAGGCATTCTTAGCTAACATCAACTCAATACCTCAACTTTCACAGAAAAATAACGCTCACGAACTTTACAGCACGCATTTAAAGCAAATCTTATTTGCAAGTTCTGAGTGACGCTAATAGCGCCGTACTTAAGCGTGAAATTTAAATCGATGTCATTTTTCTGATGTATAAACACGCCTAAGAAATTTCGTTTATCTAACATAAGTCTTTCTTGGTGTTGAGATTTTTCTCCGTCAATGTTTATTTGAAGAAATTTATTTCAATTTTCATTAATCATGCATGTGAAGCATGTAAGAACAAAATAATACATTCCTCGGCATAATTTAATCCTACAAATTTTAATAACCAATTCACTGATC
Organism: Trichonephila clavata; assembly: GCA_019973975.1. NCBI lineage: Eukaryota > Metazoa > Arthropoda > Arachnida > Araneae > Nephilidae > Trichonephila > Trichonephila clavata. The sequence continues at coordinate 114,824 of BMAO01024222.1, forward strand.
TTTTGTGGCAGAATGTATTTAAAATGAATAGTTTAATATTTTTCTCTTTTCAATGACTTAACAAACTTCCATTACATGCTTTTGAAAAATATATTTTTTTCAGTACACTCATAAATCAAAAATGTGGAAAACTTGGTTCTTAATTAAAAATTGCAAATTGTGCAAAATTAATTTTTCTTCAACTTATTACTATTTTATTCTTATTTCACGATTTCCACCATATGGTAATTAGCATTACTAATTAAAAACAATTTCCAAAGCTTTTCATTCATATATGGTTTCGAATTAAACGAAGTAATACCCTGTATGAGAAAGGGTTGTGAAGGACTTTATTGACAATGAACACATTGCACTTTCTTCATTATCTATAGATTCAAAAATGTTAATTTAATTAATTTGTCTTTTCATAAGTCCATAATTTTTGCTTTTCCAAAAGCATGCATTTTCCCCTACTGTATTGTCCATAAGATCTCATAATTTCTAACCAGTAAAAATTCCCTTTCAACAAATATGAGAATTTTGTCGGAATAATGAAAAAAAAAACTGATAAAAATAAGAATTATTTTACAGGAAATAAATAGGAAGGCAAATATTACAAGGGGTGATCAAATGAAAAGGTACGAAACGACACGGTGGGTACAAATATAGACTTTATTCAAAATATACACCATAGGCCTGAGCACAACGATCCCACTGATGAACAAGCCGCAGGATTCTTTGTTCCCAGAATTCCTGTGGCTGTGACGAGACCCAGTCCTTCACAGTGTCCTTGAGTACGTCGTCCGAGTTGAAGCGCTTTCCTTTCAGGTGTTTCTTCAGTAGACCAAACATATGGAAATCGCAGGGTGACATGTCCGGACTGTAGGACGGATGGTGCAACGTCTCCCATTGGAACTTGTCCAGTTCCATTTGTGTGACTCTGGAGACGTGTGGACGCGCGTTATCATCGAGCAGAACCACACCCTCCGTGAGCAGCCCGGTCTTTTGTTCTTGATGGACCTGCGTAGGCGTTGGAGTGTCTCACAGTACACATCGGAGTTAATGCTTTTTCTGTGCTCGACTAATTCTGTGCTCGCATCATTTGGACGCCACTTTTTATAAGAGCCTTTGCTCTCTCCTGCGCATGCGGGCACCCGCGCATGATCCGATCCCAGTCAGAGTCTCCAATGACATCCCGAGATGTCTCGCTACATTCTCCCTTGGCGGAATATGCAAATATTTAACTGTTTCATTTTTATGTCGTTTCGTACCTTTTCATTTGATCACCCCTTGTATTTAATAACAGATAAACATTTAAAAACATTTTATATGGCTATTCAATCATTTGTGTGGGAGTACTTAATATCTATACACACACATACACAAATGCATATATATATATAATATATATACTAATATATATATATATATTAGTATATATATTAGTCGAGTCCTGCAGTTGAAGCCTTGAATGCAATCCTTATCCTGATTTAATCACCGTCAAGTGATCCTTTGTCTGAATTCTTCAATTGATAAACCCAGAAATAGACCCAGAATCGCACTTAATAAATTCACGATGCTCCACTCACCAACTAACTCTCAAAACTCGCAAATACAGAATTTATATTATATACTTAATTTGCATAATCACGTTTCCTTTCTTCGGTGAAAGTTGGTTGGTAAAATTATTACCCCAGAAAAGTCCCCAAGGGTTTATTTATAGACGCGTATAGATCCGTCACACAATGGCTAATAAATAATTAATTAATCCAAATAAAATGTAGTTTCTTTGAGTCGATTTGTATCGTTTTAAACTGCTACTGTTGAATACAATTACGTAATGCAAACATTTTCTTTTATTTCAAATATTAGTTATTATCATCATGATACATACATATCATGAAATGTATGCGTAATGTTCAGTTATTATGTAGATGCATCATGTACTTAATAAAGTTTAGAAAATAGTTGAATATATATATATATATATATATATATATATTATATGTGTGTGTGTGTTATGAGAAGGACTATTAGTGCCTCAAGAAGAATTTGTAGCAATATAAGGTACTTTGTATGAATAATTGTATGTTGGTACGCCTGTATATATATTTAAAAACTATAAAAATAAGGTACCGTATTGTATCCGAGCACTTAACAGCCAGCATTCAAAACTTGCTAAGAAATTAACTCTTATTTTTATTGAGAAACCTTAAATGTTAATATTGCATTAGAATATTATAAGTGTAATTATGAAATTGATCCTTTTACTTTTTTCAAAATTGAAGTAATGCTAAGTAATGCATTCATCGTGAAAGTAGAAAATAATAGAATCAGAGGGATAATTCTTCTATATAATCCATAATTACTCTCTATTAGAATATTAACTAATCAAAATAATAAGTACTTGTAATTTAAAATTTATATTCTACTATTTTCTAAACTTAATTAAGTACATGATACATCTACCAAAAACAGAATATCACGTATACATATCATGATATATATGTATCATGATGATAATAACTAATATTTGAAATAAAAGAAAATGTTTGCATTATGTAATTTATACAACGGTAGCAGTTTAAAACGATAAATATCAGCACAAAGCAGCTGCATTTCATTTAGATTAATTATTTATAATTATGACAAATCCTGTAGAGTTTGATTGACTGTTTATTATCGCTTGAATATACAGTGGGGCACTATGAATCTACACTATGAACTGACACTGGGGCTATTGACGACAGTTCTCATAATTTTACACTAAGTTCAAGTGACGAGGACGACACCTGAACTCGCCCTCACTCTCCAAAGTTCAAATCCAAGTGAACGTAGGGACTACTTTGAGCCTCGATAGATTTACCGTGCATTAACCTCTCTACAAGACAGTTCTTTAGTGGCATAAATACTCGAATCCAAGGCTTGACAGAAACAATGCTGGTCACGAATTCATGACCCTGATCATTCAAGAACCACGGCTACATATCCTACTGGAATAAAAAACGTCAGTGAAACTACCGATAAACTGACTTTTTTTCAAAAAGATTTTTGCCTGAATCATTCTATCATTTTCTGTTATTTGCCACCCCTATAAAACCGTATTGCTATATCGAATAAGAAATAAAAAATAGCTTGAATATTCACTATTTTTATTTATTTATTTTATAATTTAGAATCACATGTCCTCAACAAATATATAGTAATTTAATCTTAAATACGAAATGTATACCAAATACGATACAAATTAACTTTTTATTTATTTATTTACTCAGGAAGATTGAGCTCACCCAGAAGGCTAGGAGATACGAACTGGCTCACCAAAAAAGACAAGAAACAGAATAAAAACAATACACAAATAAGAATAGTGTAGCAATGATACAAAAAAGAAGTCCGCCAAAATTGCAGAAGCGAGGGGACGAAAACTACACAAGTCTATCTCAGATAGATTGGAATATATGGAAACAGGAAACTAACTATTGTGTTTAATATTGTGCTGTGAAAAATGTATACAACCAGGAGGGGATTGCTTTCTGGGTAGGTTTTTCCAAGTAGAATATGAACTAGACTTCCAGTAAGAAAGTGAGGGGCAAGTTATTGTGAAAACATTGTATCAAAAATAGTGCTATGTTTATTTATGGCTGAAGTAAAATGTCTTGCATAAATATGAATAACACAACAGAAAAAAAATTGTATTTCACCTTATTACAAGAACTAATTCTATAAATATTGATTAATAGATGCATAAAAAACGCACATAGTAAATATTCGATTGCTATCAAAAAATGGAAAAAAAAAACTATTTTTTACAACCCGACATCTTAAATCAAGCATAATATTCTGAAGCAGCAAAACATTTTTTCATATGTTGATCAACAAGTAATATACTGTTAAAAACTGAATACAAAAGCGAAAAAAAATCTTAATAAGGGAAAAAACACTGATTGAATGACCCAAGTTTAATTAATTTGTTAATAAAAGAAGTGGAGAATTAATTCTTAGCATTATGTATCGATTCCTCGAATTAGTTCCGATGGAATTCAGCTCAATATTTTTTTTCTGCTTTCCCAAAAAATTCTAATAACATTAATTAAATACATCGCTGCATGATTGCATAGCTTAGCATAGCTTTCATAAGAAGAATGAATGAAGGAAAAACAATATAAAAAGAAGAAAAGAAGAACGCGAAATCGATTTATAGTGGTTTTTCGGAAAATGAGCATAACAAGAGAGCATTGTTGAGGACTCAGAACTGTTTTTCATTTGAGCGTTATTAAACACTGATAAAACAATTGGTACATTGTTTGTAAAGGGAAAATTAATATATCTGCATAAGATAATTTAGTTAGTTCCGATCAAAACTCTAATTACCATCATTCACTGAGAGAAACTGCACTTGATACATTTCTACCAATATTTTTTTAATTGATTTTTTTAGTTTTTATGGCTAATTAACCTCCCATGATATGCTTTCTATGAATACCTTGCTTTCAGGTACGTGTGCCAAAATTCTTATTTTGAAGGCAGACAATTAATCAGTTAATATTTATATGCCAATTACTTGAAATTATGAAATAACTTTTGATTGTCTCTTCGCATTAATTGGAATTCTCTTAATCAATATTAAATAAACAGATGTCTCTGACTGCAGATTCCAAAAGCTTTCATCGTTTTTTGATGTTGTTTTCTTAGATTGCTTTTGTGTCTAAGGAAAATGAACAAGTTTTCCAATCGGACTTAAGGCATGCATTTCATGGTTTAATTAGTAATTTGTGTAAGTACCTTTAAAATTACCAAAACTCTTATTAACTTTATCAGTCTTATTTGAAATTATTAATTACTTGTTTGAAATACGATAAAGAATTTCATAACCTGTGTATTAATTTGGTTCATAACTTCGGAATATTATCTGACTATATATATATATATATATATATATATATATAATTACTGTTTTATTTCTTATTTAAATGAGTATTAATAGTTTTAAGAAATCTTCCTTGTTATAGAAAATTTAATTCATGCTATGCAGGTATTGCGAGCAGAATTATTGGGTATATTTATATCCAACCATGTGAAGATGTATATGTGTTAAATAATTATATGAATTTGTTACATGTTAATACTAAATTATCGAATTTGTTTAATTTTATTACCTCTCTTTTGTCCAGATGTTATGTTTTACACATAATTCTGCTGTAATTATATTGGGTTTTAAAAGTATTTATTGAGTTTTTTATATTTTCTATTACATTGAATGCACACATTTTTTTAAATCTTTGAATATTGACAAAATTAATTTTTTGAACTGTTGGAACTTTTAGTGTATTGTTAAGAGTTCCAAAAAAAGCATATTTACTGAAAATGCTATTTAATTTTCCATAGATTTTAAAGGTTAAAACTAATTTTCTACAAGTTTAATTTAAATCAAATTTTCATTTTTTTTTTTTTTTTAAGATTTAAAGTATGTATTTTGAGAGATCTTTTTTCAAGAATTAGTTAAAATACGAAAGATATCAGATTCTTAAGAAATGAACATAGTTATTTTTTTTAAAAGCTTCCCATTCTTGTTGTATGCAATGTTATATAATAGTAATGCCTTTTACTTTTAAATATAAAACTTGCATCCATGAGAAAATTATATAGAAGCCGGTTCCTATCAATAAATAAACTGAGTTGTTTTGAAATGTAGTTATTATAAAATTTATACTAATACTTTGTGAAGTTTAAAGGTCAACAAATACGAATAAATGAAAAATTAAATAAACAGTTCAATTTTTAACCACGCGTGCGTACACACACACCACACACACACACACATCACACACCACACACACACACCAAACACACACACACACAGAGAAGATAAGAATAAACAATTCAAAATTGTACAAAAATATCGTGAAAATTATTATTTGTTAAATCTACCCTTTTCGTTAAATTGTGATTTGTCTATTCTGAATAACATATATCATAAATTGAGGACCAAAATTTTTGCACAATTTTTAAAGTAGGTTATACATATATTTATCGTACTAATTGTAATATTTATTAGAATGTGATTAACAATATAGTTTTGAGGCTAAAAATGTTAAATGATCTTTTGACATCAACAAGGTTTTTATTTTATTCAAAAAAAAAAACATAGAGTATTTTTATGTATGGAAAACTTTAAAATATTCTGAATTCATATAACTCTAAAATTAATATTTATCACTAATTGGAACGTAGTCTTAAAAAGTTATTAGAATTCAGGAGATAAGTTTCAGGAGACAATTTTTTACTCAATATTATGAGAGGTGTTAAAAAGTGCAGACCCCGTAAGTCATCTAAAAATGATTTTTATTTATGTAAATAAGGCATTCTGACTTATTTAAAGGGCCGTATTTGACCAATTGTAGTAAGTTCGGTTTTCGTTTTAATTGTGTGTGTGTATGAAGAGAATATATCATCTCTTTACTTAATTTACTCTAATAACGCGCCTAAGCCGAATGTTTTACAGAAGTTGATAATATAATAAATCACGTTATTTTCACATCTGTAAAAATTTTTCTTATAAGTCTTGAAAGAGACAGCGACTTCTATAAAATAATTAATTGAATATACATTTGTACTCCGATCACACACATAAATGGTTTAATATAAAGTATCTAGAGGTGCCATAAGCTCTTAAACAATTACAAGGGGGTTAAGATAATTAAATTTGTAATCAAATTTAAAACTAAGTTTAATAATTTTATTTTTAATACTTTAAACATAGCATATTGCACCTTTTATTTGAAATAATCCCTTTTGAACTTCACACGAGCTTTAAATCTCTTTGGCCAATCATCTATTTTCATGGGAATTTCCATCTCTGCTTTCCTTGAAGAACATTTAAGATATTTATGCGGTTTTTGGCACATTTTTACCTCTAATACTGATTACAATTTACAGAACCACCCATCCGGTATAGCGCTTAGTGACGCTGATTACTGTGCCGTTGGGCCTGGGTTCGAATCTCAGTGAGGGCATGGATTTTTGTAGCCGTATAGTGCCTTCGCGGCCTGGGGGTCTCTAAATAGCCGTTGAGCCGCAAGTACTCTCGTGAGATTGATAGAAGGGGAAGGAAACAACATCTACAGGGTGTTTTCTCTCAAAATTGGGGTGGTATTGAGCCAAAACGTACTGTCACCTGTATGTTGCTCATAGCTACGACGTATATGTAGTTATTTGCCTTGATGAATTTCGTATGCCTTGATTTGATGTTACTGTCAATCAGGTGGCATAAGTAATAACACTTTATAGTCTAGTGAATTCTAACCTCTTCTGGAAGATCATCACCACCAAATTCAATTCCAAACACCAATAGGTCGTGTTAATCTTATGAGCAGGAACAGAGTCCTGTTGAAAAGTCCAATAGTTTGCGTTGATTAACTTTATGTTCAGAAGTTCTTACTATTAGCTCTAAGCTAGTATCTTGATAAACTCTCTTTTCCTTGGTTTTCAGTCCTCTCTTACAAAATAAATTCTGAGACACCTTTATAGTTAACTCCAAACCAAACTATTAAAGAAGCATCCAATGTCAAAACTCTTCTCTTCGTCAAACTGAATTCGTCTGTGGCCGATATGAGAAGGCGCAGAAACAGTGCTTTTGCATTAATGTACCTTTGGTGTTTTAATCTCATTGTAAGAAAAAGACCATTTATTCTTCGACAACATCTTTATCTGAGGTCTTCATTTACTATGTAACCATTTGTACTTTTTGGCACATTCATCTGTTTAACAGGAATAATCTTTTTTCGACAAGCTTTTCAACGAATTCTCTGTTTTGACGAGAGCTGGTATTCTCACCAAACACGGACCACTTCTGATACGGTATTCTTCAATGTTGTTGGACACAGAAAATCTCTTCTTTGTTCGATAAATGGATAACCATTTTATGCCTAAATGCTTAAGAGGCTTAAGTGTCGTCCGAATCCAGTTCGTCCAACTACTACGTGCAGTATTTGTGATGCCCGGACTGACTTCGGGCAGGAGAAAAATTAACATTTCGATTTTGTGTAGTCCGAGCTGAGTTCGTTTCTATTTTAGGATACTTAATTTATTATTTTTCTAATGTATGGCATTAGTGGTCCTAGTTTTTCACCGATTACGACTTCAGTCGAGGCTATAAAATGGCACGATAAGAAGGATGTTGGCATGATTTCTTCAGTTCATACTGCAGAAATTATTGAGTTTGAAGATAGGAAAAAAGAAAAGTAATTGAAACCAAAATAGTTCATGACTACAACAACACTATGGGAGGTGTTGATAAAGTTAATCAACATGTTACAGACTACCCAGTTGCATGAAAACGAGGTAAGAAATATTACCAAAAGATATTTTTCCTTCTTCTAGACCAGACATTATATAATTTCTTCATTATGTATAATTCAGCAGAAAATAAGAAAAATAATATGATTTACATAATAGCAATTGTCGAACAAATTATCGAACAAAATAAGCCAAATATTCAGCTACCATGACCAGGGCGTCCTGGTGTAAGCTTGCTGAGCCTCACAGGTCGACACTTTCCAGAACACATTCCACCAACGGAAAAAAAATCTACTCCAACCAGATGGTGTTTTAATGCTGTCGTAAAACCGACGCAAAAGGGAAGAGGGTAAGATGTGAGACAAGAGTTTATTGCAAAGAGTGCGATATGGACTTGTGTGTAGTACCGTGTTTTGTGATATACCATACTGTAAAGGATATGTAAAATGTATGCTTTTTTAAAATCCTATTGTAGTGTTTTTATATTATATTATGCTAGTTATATTATATTTAGCTTCAAAATTTTGCATAATATGTTTTAATTGAATAAGATGTGTGTGAAATCCATTAATTTTTATGCGTATGGAAAAATTATAAATGTAGAAGTTATTGCATTTAAAACTTTATTTTTGTAATAAAAAATCATGTTCTAACTTTTATAATAATATAAAGAAAAAAAATTAAGCAGTCAAAATTTTTTTTCATTTTTGGTTAATTTTCCTGAAATATATATGTCAGAAGTCAAGGGATTAAAAATCTACAACAGGATATTTTTTTTGAAGTGCTGAAATAAATGCTGCACGCTTCAGTTCCACTTTCATTTTGCAGTGACTGATTTAGAATATCATGCTTGAAATACTACAATTTTTGAAAAATGTTTCACATGATCTCCCCAACCATGAAATTTAAAATCATCTTCTGCGTTTGAATCACAGCAGAATTTAAATTTTTGAATCAGAACTTGTGGTATGACTAAGTAAATATCGTGGATCTCATTTTTAGTTATAGGAATAGTTTTCCCCTCTAGGTTGTCCTATAGTGGCACATTATAAAAAGTCATAAGCATACAAATAAATTTAGAACGAGACAACCTCAACAGCAAATCTTTTGTCTTGCTGCTGCAATTGTCTCACATTTCAGTTTTTAAATTAACAATTTTTTTTTATTCTACAAAACAGCCAGGTTTAAAAGAATATGAAAAGCTAAAAAGCTAAAAAGCGAACAGAATTTCGAAATTTCAGAAAACTGTCGGCGCTTTATGGAAAATATTAAACTAATTCACTTAATTATATTGCTTTCTGAAATCCAATTTCCGAATCCGTCTGATTTATGCAGAAACATCAATAATTCTAATCATATTCTTATGGGGGTAGCTATGAAGATATTATTGTCTCTCAAGAGTTTTTACTGAATTTTTTCGAAAAAAGTTCTTGAGATTTGCTTACGAAAATAAAATTGTTAAATTTTTTCGTCTTTCTTCGATTTAAAATGGGAGTTCAGAAGAATGATTTGCAATAATGAGATAAATTTAAAATGAAATTGTACTAAAAAATTCCAAAAAATGTTTAATGTTCGAAATTTTCTAAGAAGAAATATATCATTGAATAAATATAAACTTAATTTTGTTTGTTTTATCATTTGAATAGTTTTCAAAAAATTACTTGACATGAATTAATACAAATATCTCTCACAAAAAATTATTTCATTGTATGACAAAAATTCCTTTACGTAATATTTATTCATTGCAAAACAGGATTCTTCATCCAAAAGTCGAAATAATTTTATATGTAATATTTCTCTTAGAATATTTTACAATTGGTATTAAACTATGCATATGCTAATATTTAATATGAATTAAACTAATGTCGAGCAATCTCATTAAAGCATATGTAGTTTCACAATAATAAGAGAAGGACTTAATTTTCGAAAGTTAAAAAATTTTGCACATGTTTCTGAGTTGTGGATTTTTATTTCTGTAATTTGAGATACTTTTTACAAAAGATTATGATATAAAAAAAATTAACCCTTATAATATTTATATAATTATGCTTTAAGAAAAGGTTTATGATTTGGATCTCTCTTAAGAGAGTCAAATAATAAGAGGAAGGTTATATTTTATAAACACAGTAAAATAGTGGTATTTGCTGCGCTTGTAATCATAACTAAGAAATAGTTTTATAGACATTTTACCATACAAAACATGGTCAAACGCTGTGAAACTTTATTTTATTGGACAAAAATAGTCTTAATGGGTGCATTTTGTCTAGTCGTCAAAAGATATAAACTAAAAAAATATACAATAATGTATAAAAAAATTGCCTATAAGTGGTATTAAAATGTATATATTATGTTATTATATAAATGTTACTAAAATATTATTTTATAATCAGTATATCCACACATTTTTTTCCAACACAATAAATAAAAACAGTGTGCGGGATATTTATATTTATACATATATATATACATTAAGAAAGACATATAATTTAAAATGTATTGACATGTGTTATGATTTGTCGAACAAATATTTTGCATATATTTTCTGTCATTAATAATATGCAGTTTAATAATCCTGTCTTTAGAAGGGAGAGAAGTAAATTCTCTCTCTATAACTAAAGCGTTGTTGGCTACTAAGTTTAAAAGCTTCTATAGAATTATACTAATAGATGTACTACAGAACTATGATGTCATCCACGGTCAGAACTACGGTCATTATATTGATTTAAATGGACCATTCAATACAGATATATTCAAGTGACATCGAGCCATCACGCAATAAAATTTCTACTAGTATATAGCGGTACACATGTGCTTCTTGACATATATTTAGTTCCTAGACACAAGGTATGTAACAACTGTATTTAGTTGACTAATTTTATCAAATATATTTGTCTGTATATTCATATGGTGATAACTTTAAACATTGCACGACTTTCAAAAGTTTTTGAAATACGTATCCTCTTTTTACTTGAATAAGACTGAATGCTGATATTACTTTAATGTTTTTCTATGTTTTATTTTATTTACAACAATCAACTGTAAATATTTATTTTTACTGTACAAGTGACATATTTTGAAGTGTTAGTGTTTTCAAATAACTGCATATTCCCTTTATCTATTAGTAATCTAACGAAGAAAAAAATAATTTATTATGCATAATTTTGTTCACTATACCATCTTTTATAGATAAGTAAAATCAAAAATATTTAAACATTCCATGAAATGATTTTGAGTTCTCGTAATGCTTTAATATAAAATTTATTCTCGTACCTAAAGATTTTCATTAATCATAAGCGGAAATTGAATAATCTTACCAATGCTGGTTCATTGTTTATAAAAGTCGTATTTCTCAAGCAACTCAAGGTATTATAGCTGGCAATTAAAATTTTGAATTGCGATCAAGCTACGAATAGACGCTTGAACTGGCATCTTAATCTTCAAACTTCCTCGCCACACCAAAGTGACTACTTTGAGCCACCCCCTCAGATTTAATGTACATTAGCTGTTCTATACGGTGAATCTTTAGTGGCATCAGGTCTTGTGAGTTCACAGCTCGACAGAAACAAATTATAGCACGAGTTCACTACCATGATCCTCTGCTACCGCAGCCCCCATTTATCAATGTTGAGTGGCAACGACTTCATTTAGGACACTGGATTCAACTTTCTCTGTCAAATCCTGACATAAAATTTACTTCTGGCATTTACGTTTTTTTGAAGATGTTTTTACACCCCGAATTCTATTATGATTGCGTAGTATATATTTTCCGTAACAGAAAAACAAAATGGGGTGAAATAATTTTTTTGATTATCAATGTTTCCTTTGCTTTGTTATACCTGATCTTTTTATCGCCCAATTTTAGAAGTATATGCCACCATATTTTGATAAAGAAATATTCTTTGATTTTTCAAAAATTTAAGTTTGTGTATATTTCAACCACTTCCTTGCATTAAAATGAAAGTATATACTTTACTTTAGGCTTCGTACAGTTTTGAATCCATTTTGGTTTATTTAGCTAATAAAATTTTTGAAGTGATTTCAAATTTCAAAACATTAAAAGAATGTTCTAACTCAGCGTTTCTCAAACTGTAGCTCCAGCCCTCCTAGGAGATCCTGATAACCCAATAAGGGGGCGTAAGCATTTTAAAAAGTCGAAAATAAAAGCTTATTTAAAAATATTAATAAATTACTAAAAGGAAACAAAACAAATAGATCATGATGTAATAAAAAGTAAAATACTCATTTCACTGATATAATAGTCTTATAAATGCATTAATGCTGAACAATGTATTTGGTAATTAATTTAACACTAGAAGTTAAAAATAAGTTCAATAATTAGCAGTGACCCCATGGGTTTGTCATACATAAAATTATATATACAAAATTTAATACTTATCTTGACAATTTTTACGGTTTATAATTAAAGTGATATTGTATCTTTAGCGTAGATTATTATTGAATTCAATACATTACTATTGTATGGAAGAGGGAAGCGATACAAATTATGATTGAAAATTGGATCTCAAATATTGAAAGTTTGAGAAGCACTATTCTAGCCAGATGACAAACCAGATAATTGGATAACTTTTCTAGAAATTTATTTAGTTTTCTACAAAAGATCAAGATTAATAGAAAAATAGACCGATATTTTGAGCAAATATTTAGTTTGAATACTAAATTTTCAATAACAATATAACATCATCTAAAATGATTGCAGTATGGATGTACTCATAACGTATTTGTTAAGTCATTTCTTTGAATTCGTATTTAACCCGAGAGCGGGCACACGGACCACAGAGTCAAACCAGGCTCATGAAATCATTAATTCAGAGAAAACTGTTTATTGTTACCAATGTCCTTCACAGTATCCTCCTATATGACAGTCTTCACGGAAACTAAAATGCATTTGTCACATATCTCCCTCTTCTTTGGGAGTGGCAAACATTTTCTTACAAATCCTAAAGGTACTTGGGATGACTGAGTTTCCCATGCGACCACTTTGGTTCCAAAATACTTTCTTGAACAGGCTACATTTCCTCCTGTGAATAACTTAGAGGTTTTGCACTGTTTATACGACTTATTATGGTTTATAAATGTAAATGAGCAGAATATAAAACAAGAAATGGGCATCTATGATTTCAATTGAATGAAGTTTAAACGGATCAAGCAAGGAAAGTAACTAATGAAATAATGCATATTTTAATCATAAAAGTGAAGGTAAATTTGAAAACAGTGATGAACATTAAACGTATGAGTTGAAAGGAAAATTTTCAAATGCTACCTAAAGAACTCCATCAAGAAAAATATGAAGCCATAAGTGTTACCTCAAGACAGACTTCGCACTGTCAAAAAGACATAAGCAAGAAGAAAAATTTCAACATGCGATTTGTCGATTCTCAAAAGACAATAAAACTACAATAACTTGAACAAAATATGATAGGTTTGACTGCACAAATGACATTCCTGTAACATTAGTGAAATGTGTTTGTGATTTGTGTCATTTATTAAAGGCACGCACATTTGAAACTTCTGGGTTCAGTTTGATTGATATTTTTTCTCAAACTATCAAAATTGAAAAATCCTTAAAAGTAGGTAAGCACACTTCCTCTTAGTTAAATTATTAACTGGAATTAAGATTTTTATTGTGTACAGTAAAAATAACTAAAAAAAAAGGATTCGGATGACTCCCTCACCTAGCGCGACCATTAATGTTAGTATCGAGTGCGCACCTGCTCTCTGGTTAACACAAAATAGAATATAAGTTCCAGTATAGACAAGATATCAATCATTGGCATGGTCAAGTAATTTTAGCGTGTTTTTCACGTGTTGTATTTTACAATAATGCAACTAATGAACTTTTTACTAACAGAAAGTAGTGTGTGTACTGTACTAAAAAAATTACAAATGATTAAATTTAAATATGATTCGGCTCATCTAAAGCACAAATGCGACCAAATGCCGAAAACCCTAGGTCAATTGGTTGCTTATTGGCTGAGAAAAAGGTACGACAAAATAAGGAACGAAGATGAAGACGAAATTTACGTCCTAATAGCGCTTTTGTTCCACTACGTGAAAAACGCGCTAAAAATTTAAATAATCGTTGTTTTCTCTTTCCTTTTCGAATTCATTTGCTCTTTCTGATTATTTAAATTGCTTGTATAGTCAGTCAATTGCAATTTCGTTTCATTTTCTCATAGTAGAATGAATGAATACTTCACACAAAGGGGGGCGTGTTATTTGTTGGGCTATAAGGATACAATCATTCGAAATAAACCAGATTAGAGAAACGTGGTAATTTCGGTTTTCTCTGGAAAACATTAGTTTAATTAAATAAAATTCATTTGAAAGGGCTTTTAATTTAAGGAGAGAAGCTTTTCACGTACTATACAAAACAGCTCTTAATGAACAGCATCAAATGTTACATAAGTTAGTGGAAAACAAATTTCTTTTGTATGCATGGAAGATTCCGGCGTTAATAAAGCAGTAAAGTTTTTTTTATCCTTCTCTTAACGAGCAAAGTGTTTCTTAAAAAATCTAGCAAGCAAAGAAATGTTTTTCAATCGATTCAGAAAAGATATTTTCGAAACACATTTAAATTCTCAAGTAGTAATCATGGGACGAATATATGTTTGTCAGCAAAATCGCTTTGACAATTTATGTACTACTATTTTTATTTATTTATTTATTTATTGTGCTAACGTACGAAGGAACCTAAAGTTATTGATTTTCTGATAAGTCTTCGACTTGAATAAATAAAAGTGCCATTTCACTCTTTAAAGTACGTGATTGTTTTCATAAAGATGGAAGTTAACGGAAATAACGGCTTTTGATACATTTCGCATTAATATTAGTTTTAAATTGCTGAAGATTACTCTCTTAAAAAGAGAGCGAATTATTTTCCCCAAATATCCTATTAAATTCGCTTTGAGTTATATTTTGACATAAATTTTTAAGTCATTTTGTGCTTTTGTTTAGATTTTGAGTTTTTACAGAATTATTTAAACATTTCACATCGTATGTGATTGAATATTATGATTGTCTTTTTTATTTCTATTGTCTTTTTTATATAATTTGGCATCAAAATTGCTAATGAAAAACCGCGGTGTTGTTTATTTATTTCCAACTCAATATTTTAATATCCATTTTTAAAGTTCAGGCACGTGCTTTTGTGATAGTATAAAATGAACTCAAGAATTTTGCAACACTGTTCAAAAGGAAAGCATAATTAGTAAAATTTAAGATAATTCTGTTTATATTTAAGCTTTGAAACTACATTTAGATTTATAATTATCATCTCTCTTTATCTCGAATTTCACTCTAAATAATAGGTGTTGGTAAAAATAATAATATCGGAATGTATTTTACTCAGTTGTGCACACTGTGCTTTAGTTTAAGGTAAGCATTGTCATTTAATCACATTACACAGTAAATCTAATAAAGGTATTGTTATTATACAAATGATATAAATTATATCTAAAAATTTATCTTCCTTTTTCAAGATAAATTAGTATTAGGGCTAAACAATAACCTATAAATTTCAAAAATACCAATTTTTTGTTTTCGCATTTTCTAGTGGCTAATGTCATTGGGAAGCTTGCCTACCAATCTCATATCTATTAGGAAATTATATAGGCTTTAAAATATTTGAAGTTTTCTGTGCTTAGGTTTTGGTTAAGGTTTCATTTTAAAGTCTTTTTTCACTCTTAAATTAAATTAATTAAAAATATTTTTGATCAAAATAAATTCTATTAGTGTGAAATGGTTATTAAAAATAATTTTCATTACTAAAACCATTTGTGCTTGATTAAGTTTTGAGTTTTTTGAGTTCTCATAGTAACTTAAGATTGATTTCAAGACCAATTTTTGTTTTAAAAATAATTTTAAGAACTGGGAAGTTTTATCGTTAATTTTTTTCCTGTTGAGAAAATGTGATGACCAAAAACGCTCTCAGGTATGCAATGAGAAACAATATTTCTAAGATATGGAATACTACCTAAAATGAAGAACATCTACAAATCGCCCTCAGCTGACACTGCAATTAGACCTCCGAATACAAGTATTCTGAATTCAAGTATTGCAGATAAAATTAAATGTTTCCATGATGTACCAAACTACATTATAGTAAACATATTGTAGTATTTTGAAGTTGCGCAACAGAAACTGAAACTTGAAGCTGCCCCAGTTAAAAAAAAACTGAAAAGATTTAAATTTTATTCACAAACTTGGTGATTTTTAGCTTAATTTACTATCATTATTACTTTGTGCATAAAAGCTTTATGTTTCAAATCTTTTGTAAAAATATTAGGCTAAGATTAAGCTGAATAACCTGCCGTCGAAACAAATACTATAAATAATATGCAAAAATACATTTTGAATTAAAAAAATCAGTCTTGTTTAATTAAAGTAGTCTGTAAATGCAGAGCATAACAATGGAAAATTACATATTAAAAACAAGAGCTTCAAAAGCATTAAAAGTTTTTGTTTTATGCCTTTACTAACTTTAAATACGTTTTTTTCAGACTTTTAATTTTGAAGATATAAGTGTTTCCTAACCCCAAAGGTTTTTTTTTATCTGTTAAAGATAGTCTTGAAATTTTTTAATATACTCCCAAGGACATGTTCTATTAAACTTAGTATGGATTTAGGTCTGAAATTTCTTGCTTTTTTAAAAAAATGCTAAAATTAATATTTTAATAATTTTCATGTTTTTTCAGGTTTAGCTCGAAAAATAATTATAAAAATTAACTAGAGAAAGGATTTTCAAATCCAAACTAGCTTTGTTTTCAATAATCTGACTAAAAATGTTTTTAAAAAAAGTGAGCAACTTATAAAAGTTTGAAGAAATTCTTAATTTTCTTAAAATTGTAAGATAATTATTGGTCAAATTGACTTTTTACTTTCAGAATCAACTTAATAATATAATCTTATTAAAATACATAATAAAATACATAAATTAGTTTTACTGTTACTGTCTCCAAAATATTTTAAAAAAGGGAACTGCTTAACTTTGACATAATTTTTTTCAACGCAAGGAGTAGATACAAATTTTGTTTATATTTCTTATGATATATATATTTACAGAAAAATAAATAATTTTTTTCACCTATTGAATTTTTTTATAAATATATGTATATATAAACATTTAATTAATTTATTTGTTAATATTAAAATTTTATACACACACACATATATATATATATATATATAGCTTTTCCTTATTTTCTTATAACATAGCTAATAATTTACACTAGAACAAAGAGCCCAGTTAATCAATTGCAACTGTAATACACTGGTACTCAAAAATTAGGGGGGGGGATCAGATAGTTTTTCTGGTGTAAGGTCGTGAAAAAGTGATCTAAATCTACTCAAATAATACCGCATGATCTTTAAGACGTAAGAACAGGGGGAAAATAAATAAAGCATTCTAATAACGAAATAAAAAGAAAAAAATTACTAAGAGATAAGTGTCGAGTATGAGAAGACCGAAAACTCCGCATGAAAGACGACTGACAAGAAATATTCAACCTTTAGTTGGGGGATATGATAATTTCTGATTGATGTACGAAATTTGCATCATATGTGCATGTGAAGTTTACATCAAGTGAAACATAGTTAATAAATTGTTAATAAATTTCTTCTCATTCCTCTTCTATTACCAATCCATGCTCCGCAAATGTTGATGGTGCTTGGTAATGTACTATATATATATATAGCGCCTCGTAAAATAAGCACATCAGACTTGTGGGCCACATGCGGCCCATCTGACATAACCGCCTACAGCAAACATTTCACTAAAAATATCTTAGTTAAATTTTTATATTTTCTCATAATAATTGCCAATGACTTGTTGTTAAGAATGTTGAATTGACACACTGTTAACCTTTATAATAGCATCAAATAAGTTAGCAGTGGATAACAAAATATTAACTATCTGATAATTAAAATCCTGTACTGCATTTCTTTATGTATGTAACATTAAGTATTCCATTTTGAAATAACAAAAAACAATAAATGAGTATAATTACTTAATACCTATTAAGTATAGCTTTTTCTGTGTCTGCTAAGTTAATGATTTAGAAAAAAGTGTGTGATTTGTTTCAACAAAAACTTTAATTATATTTTATTAATGGTTATTCAACCATTTTGGATATTTTACTTTCAGTATGATTTTATCGGAGCCAGATGAAAGTTAAATTGAATGAAAAAATGATGACGAGCAACTGTATTTCCAAGAAAAGTGGCGATTGAAGTATTTTTATTGTTTCTGATTGTTTGTTAATGTCGTACTTTGAAGCTATAGAAAAGCTATTGGGTGAGTGAATACTAACTTCGCACAATTGAGCTACACGAGGGCTTTTGGCGACGGACCTCGTAATTTCGAATCACGGTCAAGTGACGAGGACGACACCTGAGCTGGAACCCCCTCTCCTAACTACCACACCACACCAATGGGAGGATGTTGAAGGGCTATTGGAGTAATGCCCAAGAATACCGATATCCCCTAAAAGGACATTGAAGTATAAACCGGTCTCTGGAGAAAAAACGAAATGGCGACGGACCTCGCAATCTTGAACCGAGCTCTAGCGCCGAGAAGGACACTTGTGAGTTAGGATCTCACTCTCTGGACGTCCACATCACGTCAACTTGAAAACTTTGAGCCTCATTAGATTTAGCGTGTATCATCCCTTTCAGTGTCACTTTGACTCAAAATCATGACTCGACAACCATGACCACTCGGATATAATGGCCATGTATTTTTACTGTGACGTAAAATATAAATAATCAGCTTGGTATGTTAAAACGTCGTTTAGAGCATATAAGTATTATGATATGAATCACAAGAAACAATGGTAAATTAAGAAAATAAAAACTACCATCGTAGCTTCATGTATCTCAACCTGTATCAGTTTTGCTAAAGAAGAAATAATTTATAGAGTGATGAGAAATGAGTTTGATATCCTTGCACTAAACTGTCCTACATGTGTTTGATTGTATTTAGATCTAGAACTTGCCGACCCATCTTCGCGTTGAATATCTTCACTCTATTATAGTTCTTGACAGCCATTGTACGATACAGTATTACATTGGAGTCCAGGAAGAGGAGTGAGAGAGTGAGTTTTTAATAACATTGTACTTAAAAACACCACAAGGGCTATTGGCGCCAGAATTCCCAATTTTGAATAACTTTCAAGAAAAGAGGATTGCATCTGAATGGTGTCCTCATCTCTTAAGTACCATACCATGTCATTGTCCATGAAGAGGAAAGAAGGACCTTTGCATCTTTAATAAGAAACACATAAAGAAGGTCCTCTGTACAATAAGGAACGCAAGGGACTGAATCTTTTGGGAAAATGGGTATCAAGCGTGATATCGAGAAAACGAGAAATACTGCTTGAACGAGAATACCGCTGTGAAACGAGAAAAAACAAGAATACCGCTACCTCAAACTAATCTCTTTCGTTGATGTTGGAGGAGTTATTGTATGTTGTCTACTTGTTTTAGAGGTTTTATGAGTCCAAAACTGCTAGTAATATTTAATTGACTCTGAGCCCTAAGAAGTATTCGACTCGGCTGTTGTTTTGTTCTGTTATTGTGTTCCCGGGCCACAAAAAACACAGCCTCCAATGAGAGAGCAGACGTTTCTGAATACACTCCATACTGGCCGTGGGAAAAACAGGACACCCTTGTTTAACTTCCTAGACACGATAAAATGTGATATTGGTCACCCTGTAGTTTGTCGCATTGCCTATGCTTGCTATTCTTCATCTTTCCAGTAATTAGACCTCGAACTAGGCCATCCATATGTCTACTAATGGATTGCCTGTTGGGCATATCATTCCAAGATAGCAAAGTGAAGTTCTTAAACCAGGGATCCCCACACTTTAGAACTCCTTGGACCACTGAATAAAAAATTTGGTATTTGACGGACTACTAATATTAGTGACCACTATATGGCAGACCACTATATTGTCATTTACTTACATCGCTACCTATATTTCCATCCAACTTAATGAAACATAAGAGCATAATGACACCAAAAACTGAAGTGTTATACCTCCAATTTACCATGGTGGCCAACTCTTCCCTTTTAATCAGCGATAAATACACTCGTAAAAGTAACTAAAAATTTAACAAATTCAGAAGAAATTTCGCTAAAAGTAGTAACTAAAATTTAAAACAAAATATATAATCCACATATTTTATGATATGTTTGGTTACTCGTCATTATTAAAATTGAATCTTCATAAACATATAAATAATAGCACAATTTTTCTGCTGATCATCAAAACTTTTTCACAGACCACCAGTTGGCGACTGCTGGCTTAAATTAATGTACACTGCGCAATAGTTTTCACAGAGATGCTAAGTATACACCATCAGTGTCCTTTGAGCTTTTCCGCCACTCAGTACATTGTGCGGAATGCATATTTAGAGCCTAATCCACTCTCTCTCTGATTGGTCCTTCTGTTAATCCTGCTTGCTTCTTCTCTTATCTGCATTAGTCGAATGTTCATAGTGACGAACTCGTTGCCGGTGTTTGTTGAGTCTCAGATTCGCGTTCCGGTGCCACCGAAGATCCACCGCATATAGGGGCGTACACGTGGCTGAAAGTCCTCCCGTTGGCGTGGTGGGAAAGTTAGAAGAGTGGAGTATCAACTCAGATGTCCTCCTCATTAATCAGCCATGATTCAAAATTACAAAGTTCGTCACCAATAGCCCTCATGTCGCTTCATTGCGTGACATTAATAGGCAGACACTCATACACTTAGGAGAGTATCTACATTACAAATTGAAAGTAGTAATTGTAATATCAACTTATATCGTTATATTTTAGGAAATAGTTTTTTTATAACACATTTAATCAATTACCCTTTATTTAAGGGAAATAAAGTGAATTTGAAATGTTTTGAGCATAATCAAGATAAGTTTGTGTGCGCAATAAACTGTTAGTTTATTTTTATTAAAAGCTTCTAGCTTTTAATAAAATCTTTGAGTAGTATATTCACATTTTAGCAAAAGTTTTAATGTTTAAATATCTAGTCTAAAAAGTATTCATATCTTAACTACTCGTTTTAACACCTTCATCCAAGAAACTTGGGTGCTTAAATATACTTCTCTTCTGAATTTTACAGCACATTCCCTTTTCAGATCAAAGGCTTCATCGCTTTCTTTCTTTAGTTCCATATAGAAGAGGACGCCTTTTAAGTCCGTTTGACTGCAAAATTCATGAAGTGCTTCACCATGTTTTCTTGTGTGACTTGAGTTTTTATAGAGAAAAGGGATTTTTGTTTTCAAGACTAGGGATAGGGGTATTTCTTATACTCAGACTTACAAGGAAAAGCGCTATCGACCCACATCTTTAAAGTAAATGTTTAAAGTTTAGACCAGTGGGAAAATCCTAGGTGTTTGTGTTTTCGCACTATCTACTGTGCACCTGGGATGATGTGCCAAAGATAATTTCATTGGAATAAATTTTTGACTTAGCTGCTTTAAAAGTTTTTGAGCCTTTTATGCTTAGAAATAAATTGTTTTTAATATTATTAGTTGAATTCGGGAAATTCAAACCTTAAGAAAATCATTTGGATAGTTCCTCACAAGAAATTTAAAATTAATTCCTTGAGGACACGGAATTTACGTAAGTGATAAATTTCTCGGGATATTTAAACTATTTCATTGTCTAGATTATTCTGATGAAATGTGATAAATTGAAAATATTTGAGATCATTCTTAACTATCATAATTTTAAGAAATATATATGAAAAGAGTTAAAGCGCACAATCAAATTTGATTTAACACTAGAACGTCTGGGATTTCAATTACCCTTAAACGTCCAGGGTTGTCGTTTAGACACCGTAATATATAAAATATATAAAATAATTGTAATAACTAAACAATTGTAGGAATTACTGTTCAGAATGGTTTAGTTTTAAGAAATTTTAATATTATTTCATATGTAATTAACATATTTTAGGACCCTTTATATCATAAAAAAACTGACGTTGACATTATATTTCGCGAAGCTTGTTAGATCACTACTTTGTCGCAAAACATTTCGAGTTGTAAATCTGCCATGAACATTATTGTTATGCTGCATCCTTTCGGTGCTGTCCCTAACGAAATATATATCAGGATTTACTGGAATATTATCAATTATATCGGCACTTTCTTCAGATTCTTCGCAGTCATTTACACTCAATCTTATGTCTTCATCGGAATCTAAATTAGAGCAAGACAGCTCACCACCATGCGATTCATTCTCAGAAATCTCCCGCAATAAATTAGCAATTACATGAAGGCTTAGACCTTTTCTACGAGTCATCATTTCAGGGTGTCTTCTCAGAACAAGTCTCGAAAATCGAATGAAATTTTTTTATGAGCAGAGAAACAAATGCTATGTAACGAAACACTTAGACACAACAATTTTAGAAAAATAGATTCGTTTCCACTGGTGACCCAATAACACTTCATTCAAGGTCAAATAAATATGCAATAGTACTTTAGGAAGATTGTTTTACTAATAGTAATGATGAACGACAATTATTTATGATGATAAATTGCCCTGGTACCGAAATGACACCAGCGGACGTTCTAGGTATATTTAATTGTAAAATTTCTCCTAATGAACCTAAAACAATAAAACTTTTACTGTGTAGTTGCCATGGAAAATAATTATCATTCACTAAAAATGTTCATATTCCCTGCAAAAATGCAGAAAGGAGAACAAACTGAATAGGTTCCGGTGTCAAACTGACGATCTAGCGTTAATGAACTTAATAATTAATGTTTTCAGCTATGTATAAAGAATATTTATACACATATATATAATTGGTTCTTCATGAACAAATATTACTTTGCCATCTATTTGAAAA
The DNA here is from genome assembly GCA_019973975.1 of Trichonephila clavata. Classification (NCBI taxonomy): domain Eukaryota; kingdom Metazoa; phylum Arthropoda; class Arachnida; order Araneae; family Nephilidae; genus Trichonephila; species Trichonephila clavata. The sequence continues at coordinate 137,968 of BMAO01024222.1, forward strand.
ATTTATTGAAAAGAAGTATTGCCAGAAAAAAAAAACACAAATTGAAAATATCAGATTAAAATGTATTGAAATTTGAGCCGTCTTTTTTAATTCCAGAAATGCACATGTTTACCATTGCTAATGAAATGAGATAAACCTTTCATCGAAATTTTAGGATAAATTAAAATAAATATGTGATTATTTAAAAAGGATAAGATGATTAATAGTACACCGACCGAATGTATCCTTATTATTTCGCTATCCTGACGTTCAAGGAATTCTGGATTCTGAAAGTGTTGCTTATTTAAGTTTTTACAACTCCAAGGAGATTTTTACGAAATATTCAAAACAAATACATTAATGTAAATTATAATTATAGAATAGCTTGGAAAAATTAATTATAATGCTAAAAGAAATCTTAGCTGGATTGTGATTTAAAATTACGTTGCCCGTCTCACCAGTAGATTCTAAATATCTTAAACTCACTTGCTGATATTTATTATACTTCACCCATATTACACTACGAGCTGAATTTCCATATTTTACAAAAGAAATAACTGTTATTTTTATTTGGAGACAACTCTTTTTTCAGTTCTACATTCTCAAGTAAAACAGATTTAATTTTTCGTAAAATAGTTTCCCATGCTTCCCATGAACTGTTGCCGCATACGTTTTGTTGTTTGAGATATATATCCATACAAATCAACATACATCTTACTTATAATTTGGATATGGAATATTTTTTATGAAAGTATTTTACTCACGAAAATAAAAATGGAAAAAGTTCTTGTAATATATGTATGAAAATTCATAATTTATCGAGGTTAAACATATTGTTGTACTTTCTCACTTTTACAGTTTGTTCTTATCAAAATTTGACAATTACAATCTATGGAATTGCTTTAAAATCTTATTTCTCGTATTTGTAATTAATTAGTAATTTTTGTTGTTTAAAAGTTTATTAATTTTAAAAAATAATAATTTTAAAACTTTTAAGAACTTTTTGCGTAGCTGTAGCTTAAATTCCTTAATTAAAAGATGACAATAATATTCTTATTAAAAAGTGAGGTTAAAACACTATATTCTTCATTTTGAGGAATTGAAAGTGTATATACATGTATTTGTGAACCTTATCAATTAAATCAGGCTCAGAATTTCGTTTTCCCTTTCTTTCCCAAATGTCTTTCTTGAACTTTAAGAAAAAGCAAAATAATTTGAGACTATGCTTTTTATCCTGTAGTGCATTCTGGTTGTGAAAAAATTATTTAATTTGAACACTCTATCCTTCTTACTTTCAATGTTTCATACCGAAAACTATTGAAATTATATTAATAAAATAAAGCATAATAAACATAGACTCGTATTTTGCTTGGATAACTCATATTTTTAGAAGTTAAAGAACTTTTCACAACATTATTTAAATCAGAGATTTTCTTTGAAAAGTTCTCTATTACGATTAATTAAGAGTTAATAAGAAATAGTTATAAAATTTTAAAAAAAAGAATAGATTTTACGCAGCGGATTTCAGAAAAATGGGAAAGCAAGAACAAAAGTAATAAAAATACATATAAAGGTAAATTGTTTCGCTCCGGTTTTTAACAGACACATAAAAAATTCATATTTCAATTCGCATTATCTTTAACCAAATGCACAACATTAATGCACTCACTTCCAAAAAAAAAAAGATAAGCAATGAGAGGAAAATGCTAATTTCCGGAAGCCAATCAGAATTGAAGAGGATGCAATTCACTGCAGAGGTAGATGAAAGTATGCAAATATATTAGGTAACAGCCAATCGTGATTTCATGTCAAGAAATATGCAAAAAGAGCAGTCTTACAAAAAACCAGCTTTATGAAGGGTTACAGAAGTTGATTGTAAGTGCTGATAGAAGGTGTTTAAAACTTTCGTACAATTTATTTTCAAGACATACGTGTTTCTATGACTTCCACAAAACGAATGGAATATTCTGAGAGCTGGCGTGCTGTGGGGCGCATTGAAGCAGGACAGTCGATCACAGATGTTGCTCTTTTCTTCGGTGTACATCATTCTGTAATTTCACATTTATGGAAACAATACCAAACCACACAGACAGTTGTCCGAAGGCCCGTAGGTGGTCAACCAAGGGTTACAACCCCCGTGGAAGATCGATATATTGCGATTGTAGCCAAGCGGGATCGCAGAGCGACCTCCACACGTGTGACAACTATGGTTACAGCGTCCATTGGTAATACTATATCTGCAGCTACTGTACGCCGAAGATTACAAATGAATGGACTGTATGCCCGGGTACCTCTAGTTTGTGTTCCTCTATCCGTCCAATCAAGAGGGGCATGCTTAAAGTGGTGCCGGGAATATGGCAATTGGATTGTGTCTGACTGGGGCAAAGTCATGTTTACTGATGAGTCAAGATTTTCTCTGGAGCCAGATGGCAAGCGTATAAGGATATGGCGTAAACAAGAAACACGCAATCAGCCTCAAAACATCACCGAACATCACGTATTTTGAGGCGGAAGCATTATGGTGTGGGCAGGGATTTCATTAGGATACCGCACCGACTTGCACATCTTTAAACGAAGTTCTGTGACGGCTATCCGGTATCGAGATGAAGTCCTGGAACCCATTGTGAGATTTTACGCTACAGCAGTTGGCCATACTTTTGTTTTAATGGACGATAACGCACATTCCCCATAGAGCTGACATCGTCGATGACTACCTGGAGAGTGAAGGGATTGCGCGTATGGCGCGGCCAGCATATTCGCCCAACCTTAATCTCATTGAAAATCTTTGGGATGCTCTCGGCCGTGCTGTATCTTCACGTTTCCCCCCTCCACCCACTCTTATTGAGCTGGAAACTTCTCTACAAGGAGAATGGCGATTGCTTAATTCTGCGGTGGTTGATCACCTAATTGAAAGCATGGTCAGAAGGTGTAAACTTTGCATACAGAAGAAGGGGGATCTTATACCCTATTAATGTCCTTTTTTTCATTTTATACTGTTTATTTTAACTTTTTACATTATTCTGTTTAAGTCTCCATTATGACATTATCTGATTACTTACAAAAATTTAAGATTGTTTTCATTTCTGTATATAATTGTTGATTTTTTTATGTATAAATATATATGCTACTTTACTGCCAAATTTTGTGTCAATCAAAGCAGTATTTGTTGATTTGTTTTGCATTTTACATCTTCGCGCTTAACTTTTGGAAGTGAGTGTATTTTTGACATCAATTAAAGTCCTCCAATCATTATAACTTATTCAAGTTTAGCTGTATAAATAAGTTATCGAGTCTGTGATATCTTAAAATTAACGGTATCTTTTACAACTCCAATAATTTCGTATGGTGAAGAGAGATAATCACAAAAACATGGTATAGTAACTGAAAGAACCATGATGCAGTATCCCTCGTTTCAAAGAATACAAATTACTACAACTATACAAAAACACAGTGATCAAAATTTTAATGCTCATTATCTTAAAAATTCTTCGGCGAATAATTTCTTTAAGAAAAAAGACCCGGACGAAATTTTCATCCTTATGCATAAAAAATGTTGAAAATGTGGAAGGTTAAAATGTTACATAATTCTATAGGGTTTTGAAACTTTCATGTAGAGACTGAAGAAGAATTTTTTGAAGTTTCAAACTTGAAGAGACTATGTTACAAAATTCGTGGAGCTCCGGAGAGTGATAAATAATTTCATGTAGTGAGTAGATTTCATGTAGTAGAATTTCTGTATCTAGAAGTACACTTTAAAGTTCTTTTTCTTGGTTTGGTATTCTCAAGACAATTGCTATATTATAGTTGTACATAAATAGGTATTTTTTTTTTTACAAATCAACATTTCTTCCTGAAAAACTATCTATTGGATTAAAATCGTTGGACAATAGAGAGAGAAAGTCATGTGACGAATAATTTCACATCAATTACATTACATCTTGTTTTAAATTATCTAAAACGTACGTAATGGTTTATCTAAATTTATAGAAAAAATATATGATTTTAAGAAATAATTACAAGACTTTAACTTTTTTATTTATTTTACTCAGAAACATAAACATTTTATGAAAAGCAAAAATTGTTAATTTTGTCTCGAGGGGTGAAAATGTAAACAATTTTCAAACAGGTATACTTTTTTAAAATTTTATTTAAATAATTCGAATCTTTTACATGTTATTTATAAAGGATTCTGGTTTCAAAAAAAGTACAAAATGTTTGAAATATAATCATAATTTTAAAAGTTATAAGCATATGCAAATAAGAAATAATTTAGTAATAAATATAAGTAATTTTTGCTTCGCTCACACACACGCTATTTTCTAAAATAGTAGCCTTTTTAATGCATAAAACTTTATAGAATTATAAAATGTATCATGCTCTTTAAGCTCTAGTAAATTAAGAATAATATATATTTTACATTCAAAATATTTGAAAAATATTGAAATTTTTAAAAAAGAATTTTTTTAAATGTAATTTTTTTATTTTTTAAAAAATACAACTTATTATTCTATTAATTTAAATTTACCGCGGTGTAATAAGGATGCATTTAACTTTATAAATCAACTTATTGCTAGTAATTAAAGTTAATACTTTTGAAAATAGCATGCACGCCATAAAACTTAATTAATATTTCATATAAAAATATTTCTTATTTTCATATACTTATAATTTTTAAAATTATGATTATATTTTAAAGATTTTACACTTTTCTTAAGCCCCATTTCTTTATAAATAATGTCTAAAAGATTCGAATTATTTAATTTTAATTTCAAGGAGTTATATGTATCTGAATATTGTTTATATTTTCAACCCTCCAGAAAAGGTTAACACCCCTGAGACCTCTTAAAATGTATTGCATTACTTAAGGCATAGCTTGAAATAAGGGAAAAAATTTTTATTACTATAGTAAAAAAAAAATTCAAACTAATCAATATAAAATAAAAGGAAAAATTAATATAAAAATGGAATAGTTTTAATTATAATAATATTGTTGGAGTCAATTGTATCAGTTTTCATAGCATGATTATTGACTAATAATGTATAAAAATGTAGAAACAATCTTTCTTGTAACAACAAAATGCAATATTTTCATACACACACAATTTATATTTTATATATTGTTAATATAAATAACTAAATTTTCACTAAAAAACGAAGGATTCTGATTATTAACTTTATGAAATCTGATTTTTTTATTTATCGAATTAGGTTGCTGAAATTTGATTTCATATTATTAATTTATGACACCATATTTTTAAGAAAAAACTCAATGAACAAGTGTAACTACATATTGTATTGTATCTGTAAATTTAGTTCGATAAAATCCAATAAAAGAGCAGTATAAATGCCTCATGTTGTAAACTATTTCATGGAAAACTATTAAAAAATTTACAAGCATCCATTTAATTTATCATAAAAAATACAATTAAATAACTGTTCTTAAATCACGCTAATGTAACGAACTGTATATTAATAACATGAAACTAACAAATGGCAATTTATATTTTAAATACCTGTAGTTATATTTTACTATGCATAAAATTATGTTTCAATACAAAAGTATTGTTAAATTATTTATAAACTGTTTTAGAAATGTATTATTTGTATATACCTATTTTTTTCCCTATTTGGGTTGAGGATTGGTATTTTACCATTGCAGACCTAGTATATTCCCCGAGGAGCTGGCATTTCGTTTCAGTGCGGCTCCATAAAGGTGGTATACCAATTGTCGCAAGTAGTTTTGACGTCCTGTTTCCTCCTCAGAGGGAGGCGCCTGAGCTCTAACGATGCTAAACAGGACGAGGAATTTAATTTTGCCAAGCTAACAGGTTCTCAAGAGATTTTTTTACAGGACGCTTAACCATACGACATGGAAGCTGCCGATTTTCTGCATCATGAAAATCCACCGACTTGGACCGAGGTCGAACCCAAAAACTTGGGAGTACAAGGCCAGCGCCAAACCAATTCCGACACCCAGCTGACATAATTAAATTTATAAATGCAAAAAAATTACAGGAATCTAATTTCAAACATACATTAGAGAATATCAGTTCTTAGTTTTTTTCTCTTCAATATGTCCACATTGATAAAAGGTTGAACTTTTTTGAAGCAGAATTCAATAAATTACTAAAGCAAATAGTTTGATCTTGCAATAAAGCTCACATCATAGAAAAAATACTAAAAGGAAGATTAAAGCTTTTTATTTTCTTAAGTAAAATAGATTAAAGAATTATTTTCTAAGTGTTCTCAATGATTTTTATTGTATTATTTTTTGAATTGGACCCGAAAGAAAGTCAACTAAATTACGATTCGAAACTTTTACCCAATAGTTAATTAAAATAAATGCACTTCCTTCCGCTATTCCGGAAACGAGAAAGACCTCCTGACGCAAGAGTGCATCCGGAAAAAGAGGAAACCTTATCCTGTGAAGTTTAAAGTCCGCCCGGGAACAAATGGTGGTTGGTTCCTTTCCAGTACGAAATGATTTTGCAGGGCTCCATGCGAAGTTCGGAAAAGCATCGAATGTGTTAATTACGAAAGTTTAAAACAAAATACTGAAACTGATAAGATTTGATAAATTATACGTGAATGTACTTCATCCTGTATTTATCTTATTCGACCCTCTTAGCGAAGTAAGAAAATAAATGACTAATTATTTCAATGAATTGGAATTTTATGGGATTAGTTAAATAGCCAGGGCAAATGAAAAAAATGGTTAAAATTATGTATTGCGCAGATATATTGCTTTAAAATGTCTAAATACTGAGCTGTTACTCGCTAAACGATTTTTTTTCCAAATAGGGTTTGTTATTTTACCCCTGAAGACCTAGTGCATTCACCGAGAAGGGGTATCACTTTTTTGAGTGGCACCCTATAGGTGGATACTAATTGTTGCAATGTAATTTTGACACTCAGTTTCCTCCTTGGGAATTGAATTTTGCCAAGAGCACCCAAGACAAACACAAGCATCATAGGGATCTGTAATATGCCGTATAATCACATGACACGGATACTGTCAATTTTCTGCATCTTGAAAATTCATCGACTTGGATCGGGCGTACAAGGCGTACCTTAGGCGTACAAGGTGAGCTTCAAAACAGCTATGCTACGCAGCTGGCAGGAGAAAGATATGGTTTTACTTAATCTATTATGATGTTTAATATTTAATCCATGAATATTGAAGTAGATAGAGTTTTTTCTTATGTTTGGGTCACTATGTCCTAGAAAAATTGCCTTTCCCTTAGCTTAGTAAAAGAGGAAAGATTTAAAAGTTTAAAGAGCAATCAAGTGGATTCTCGTTCACTTGCACATTGCACTTAAAGTACTGAAAATATGGAAGAAATTTCGTCATTTCTTATGATTTTTCTTTAATTATTTATATATGTAACTTACCAATATGTCGATCCGCTACTAATATAAACTCGAAGTTTGGAATATAAAGATCGAGAAAAAATTAATTCCTGTAAATAATTTTTTTTCAAATTGATCGAAACACGCGATTTTTGAAATTAGATAAGTATTTCGTTGGAGTTTATTTTTTTAATAACAAAACTTAATAAATGGTAAACATATTTTGCCTTTCAGATAATTTATGACACTATACTTTGACAGTGCCGGATTATCTATTGAGAGCTTAGGGCGGGCACCCAGGGGCCCGGATAAGGTGGACTTCACTAGATATTCTGATTAGAAATTTGGATCTGTCAGTGCCAAGGGGCCTGTAGATATTCTGCGCCCAGGGCCGAAAGTGAGCTTAATTTGGCACTGCACGTAGACGTATGTACTGAGTGTAAAGTACGAAGCATATACATGCAGTTACTTGATTATATTACTATACAACATCTTCGGAAGAAGTATTTAAAGATGATTTTACTTCCAACAAGAGTCTACACCTTGCTACATGTCAAATCTTTTGGCTTAAGTACAATGAAATCAAAATACTTCCTTGTTCGACTATTTAGTTAAATTAAAACCCATGAAACATATGTCGGATTTTTAATAAGAAACACCTTCGGGATTTTGATCCAAAGGGGAGAAAATTTGGAAAGCGAAAAACTTTTGTATGGATATTATAAGCCAAGATGACTAATATGGAAGATCGTGTATGTGGCGTCGTTAAGGTCGATTAATATGCAACTATATATTAACTATTCGTATTGTTTTCGTTTAAATGAATTATTCTATTTTTTGTATGCTATTTTAATTTCTTGAAATGCTGTGATAATTATTTTACTTTTCAACATGATGCAATTTTTTTATGTTATACTCCAGTGCCAAACGTGTAGAATAAGTTTCTACACTTTTAAAATACTGAAGAACTTATTTTTTCTGAAATAAATGCAAATCCCAACAAGATTTATTTTTCATTACTCTAATTTTGAATTGAAATCGTATAATGTGTTTTAAAACAAGATACATTATACCTCAAGTAATGCAAACCATAAGTTATTAAGATTTTAAAAGGCGCAATTTAATTCTAAAAGGATCCCACTTTTCTTTACTTTGTAAAGAGTTCTTAAACAAAATTCTGTACTTTCAATTAAACTCTGGGGATTGCTTGATTGATTCGAGAAACTCGCCTGGCGAAGTAACCTTGATATGTAAATTAGGATTGCTATTTAAAGCGATCTGAAGACAAATGAATGAGGATGAGATAGCATCTGTAAGGTGTAACAGATAATTGGGGATTATTATATGTTGTTTTGATCAGAATCCGCAAGTTACATGGAAACTCACGTTAATAGGTACAAAATAATTTAAATAAAGCTGATGTCCAGACTACCGGTGTTTGAACCTATGCAAATGTGCTTTAAGGCTGTCTGGTGAGATTAATTAAACATCTATTAATTTGGCTGGGTTCGATTTTTAATATCACTTCATTGCATAATTATTACTGATGATGATTTGTAAGAGTTATATTAACTTGCGCTATAAAGCAACACGAGTGCTATTGGCAAGGGACCTCTCAACTTTGAGCCTCATAGCCCAGTCATCTTAGTAAAAAAAAAGGGTCAACTGCAGAATGAGAGATAATAAGCTGAAAACTTGTATAGACCTTTATTTTGTCGTTCTAAATGTTGTCTCAAAAGTCTAATAAAATCTCGTGTCCGCGTCTTAAGATATTCAAGGTCAAAGGTCAAAAAATTCGGTTTTTTGCAAATATTTCGTTTCCTATGGCCTTAAAGCTATTTACATTTACTATAAATATTGTAGAGAATAAAATTTTCTATAACTTTAATTGAAACATTTTTTTATATATCAAACCGTTTTTGAAATAGAGGGCGCTGAACGCGCAATGGTTGGCTATCTACAGCAAAATGCAAGGTCAAGAACAATTAGTCACATGATATAATACGCCTTATAAAGTCTATAAACCTTAAAAATATATATAGTTACGAACAATTGGCATTTTTTATTAATTATTACATTACATTTAGTAATAGATTTCATTAATCAAGTATATTTTTTAATACTCCGCATCTGTTCGTGTAATTGAAAAACAGTTAACTGAAACTATAGACTTACTTTAATTATATTTTAATGTATGCTAATTATATTTTAAGAAGAAAAATGAAATACAATTAGTTTGAAATGTATAAACCTTCAAATTTGTTTCCTTCTGTGCAGATTATGCCTAGACCTGCTGACCCCTATTGATAGCTTAGTTACCTCAAAGAAAGCATGATCTAAGGATACAAAAAATCTTAATGTACCATGTTTTTATAACGAACTAAAAAGCATATTTTCATGCATTGTCACCCACTTCTAAGCTATGGTCCAAATTTCAAGTCTTTAGCTCATTGGGAAGTTAAAAATGAATTGCAAAATTCCACCGTGACAGACGTAATAAAAACATGGTAAAATACTTAAATAAAGGAGAGACTCCTTCAATTTCCAATGGACTGTTGTTTGTTAAAATGTCTCGTCTCGATTCTATTCGACTCCTCTCTGGTTGGAGTCTAAGGATACACTAAATGTTTATGAGCGCTAGAGGACGCTTTACATTCTTATACACGTACATTCTTATACACACCTAATATACGAACGTTTAATTTATAGCTAGTTGATGGACTCATGTTTAGTTAAATAATAAAGACCGATTTCCATTTCAACAATTCAGTTTCTACTAGCCACGTTTATTCGTTAGTTTTAAATTGTATTTTTTACCTGCGACGGATGTAAAATTTTGAGAGTTATGTCTGATTTATGTTTTATATGTAATGAATCACTATCACAAGGTTATCCGGTTAATGTAGTGCGCGGTTTAAAAACTTTGAGAGTAGCAAGTATCGAACGAAAGGACGGTCACATTGATTTTTTTAAATTCTTCAACCTCCGTGAATGTACATACCGAGTGCCGAAAAGTGTACATTAGTAAAAATTCTATTACAGCAACGAAACGACGCATTGAAAACAGTGAACCTTTATCATCACCTAGTGTCCCTCGTAAAAGAAGAAATGAAGCTTTTGATTTCAAAAAGCTGTGTTTATTTTGTGGTCAAGTAGCTGATGAAGTAACAGAAACTAAAAAAAAAAAAGAAGTACAGGCGCAAGATCAGTAAAGTGATTTTAAAGACAATGTCTTAAAAAAAGCAAAAAAAAAAAAAAAAAAACGTGGGGATTATATATATATAGGAGAATTAGTGAAAGATCATATACTTTATGAGTATGATTTGATCGCTTCTGAAGCAAAATATCATACTTCTGTTACACTAATTTCTTAAATCAGATACCATCTACTGAAAAGAAGTCTCGCCAAGATAGTCAAGTCTCAGAAGCTATGGAAGAGATTTTTAATTACATCGAAAATCACGACGATTCCCAATTTACATTGAAAGAGCTCATAGATGTCCTGACGGGGTATGTACCAGATGATAAAACTATAATTACGAGACTTCAACAAAAATATTTGACGGATATAATAATTACGACAAAAGTAAGATCTTTTACAATCATATCTTTTTGTGATACACAAGCTAATGTATTATCAAAAGCTTGGTATGATAATAAAAAAAGGGATCCCGAAGAGAAGAACTGTTGCGAATTGTAGAAGCTTCAGCATCTATTATTCGTGAAAACATTCGGTCATCTGTCGTTGAAAGCAAGTCTTATCCACCTCCAAGTAAAATGTTGGATGATGTAAATCAAGATATACCAAAAAGTTTATTGCATTTCTTACGATAAGTCATAATGAAAAACCGAAAAGGAAAAATAGCTTATTTAAAAACAAAATGCACGTCAATAAGTCATGCAATAATGGCTGCATTACGAGAACGATCATTTTCATCACAGCTACTATTAAGCCTTTTTGTGTTTCTTCATAGAATATATGGATCTAAAAGACTTATAGAAGTGTTATATAACTTGGGTTTTGAAACTTCGTATTGTAATATTGTACAGTACGAAATTTCAGCAGTTTACCATCCACAGCCTCGTATTTTATCATCGGAATCAGGAGTGCTTGTTCAATATGTTGGGGACAATGCTGATATAAATGTAAATGGGTGTTTGCTATGTACGCAACAAATACAATTTGTGACGAGATGGAGAAGTTTTGTACAATTTCTTTAGACTCTACTAAACAACACGTTGATGCTAAGGATTCAAGAGTAAAAAGAGATAATACTGATGCAAGTAAACTAGTTGAATGGCTTACATTTCATAATCCCTTTCCAAATACGCAACAATTGGTATATTTAGTTTCTGTAATAGGAAATGATCAAATTAACTGTCACAAAGCCCATGAAATCGGATTACAATCAATGGTAAAGATAACTGGTTTAAAATTTAATGAAATAAAGTTAAAAAGATCCGATAAGGTTTTACAGCTTTCGATTGTCAACAAATCTGTCAAAATTAACGGTTGTAGAGTTTCAATTGATCCATTGCTACTCTTCCAAAGAATAACTGTAAGCAAACAGTTTGAACGTAATCTTCAAGAATATCTCCAATATGAACTAAATCCATATCCATCAACTTTATTTGATAATGATGGCATGAGAAAAACCACGAAAGCGACATTATATGACAATATGACTCCTGTAGATTTTGACCTCGATGAAAATAATGTAACATACATTATCGATGGTGGGTTTCTTTTGCATCGCATCGTATGGAGTAAAGACGATACTTTTTCAATAATTTTAGATAAATACGTAAAATATTTACAAAAACATTATGATTCTGAAATGGTAGTTGTGTTTGATGGATACTCGAACTATAGAAAAAACATAAGCAATGGAACAGCTAAGAAGAACTCCTGCTTTATCGAAATCGAATGATGTTTGTTTCGACAAAACAATGATAGTATCAATTAGCCAAGATAATTTTTTGTCGAATCGATGTAATAAAATTTTTTTTATTAACATGTTGATTGGGGAATTAGAATCTGTTGATATCACGATAAAACAGGCCAAAGATGATGCAGATGTTCTTATCGTAGAAACAGCTATTGGAGAATCGGAACATCACAGTACTGCCGTCATAGTAGGAGAAGATATTGATTTGCTCGTCATTTTAACTGGAGGTACTCAAGCCCATCAAAAAGAAGTGTTCTTAAGAAAAGCTGGCAAAGGGAATGTTAAAACTCAAATATACTTTTCCAAAAATTTTGATAAATATCCTCATTGTAAAAAGCATACTTTGTTTCTGCACGCATTTAGTGGCTGTGATGCAACATCTGCACATTTTAAAAAAGGGAAAAAAACTTTCATTAGAATATTAGAGAATCTTTCTAACTTGGATCAACTAGCTCAAGTATTCCAAGAGGAAAACTGTCCTGTACAAACATTACATGAAAATGGATAACGAGTCTTGTTGGAGATATACAATGTTCCAAAATCTGAGAACGGTATTGATAATCTACGATACACTCAATTCATCAAGTCAACAAAGCTCAACAAACCCGTGCAGTTATCCAATCTTCCACCAAGTGCAGCGGCTAAGCAACATTTTAGCCGTGTATATTATCAAGTTCAAACTTGGCTAGGGAATGATTTAGAACCCCAGGAATGGGGTTGGATTCTGCGGAATGAATTCTTGGAACCGATTACGACAATATTACCGCCTGCTCCAGATGAATTACTCAATACCATATTTTGCAACTTCAAAAATGGTTGTGGTCCACGCTGTGGATGTAGGAAATCGGGGTTTCAATGTTCTTCAGCTTGTGGCCAGCGTAATGGGCAAGATTGCTTCAATGCTTCACGATACGAGAGCGATCTCGATGAAGATTGTACTTTTGATTCCGAAATTCTTCAAGATTTGCAGAAAAATATCCTTGACAACGAAAATAATGAGAATGAATTGCAAATTTTCGAGTGATCGAAAGACAATGAAGAATTAGAGGTAAAAAATTAACATTCATTTTCGTCTTATAATTAAAATTTTTGTAAAACCTCTATACATCCAAATTTCAATTATAATAATTGTATAAAACGATATTTCTCTCTCTCTCTCTCTAAGTAAAAATATAATTAAAAATTACTTACTTTATTTTTTCTACTTTAAATGTAACTAGTATATATAAAAACAGAATATATAATTAAAAAATACTTTAAGCATATCTGTCAACTACTTTTGAACTACACGAACAGTGTAGTTCAAAAGTAAGTTATAAAAGAAAGATATACTTGTTTAATGAAATCTATTACTAAATGTAACGTAATAATTAATAAAAAGGCCAAATGTTCATAGCTATGTATGTTTTGAAGGTTAATAGACTATATACAGCATATAATATCATGTCACTAACGGTCGACCTTGCATTTTGCTGTAGATAACTAAGCGCTGAGCATTCAGCGCCCTCTATCTCAAAAACGGTTTGATGTATAAAAAATTATTTCAATTGAATTATAGAAAATTTTATTCTCTACAATATTTATAATAAATGTAAATAACACGAAAACCATAGGAAACGAGATATTTGCAAAAAACCGAATTTTTTTACCTTTGACCTTGAATATCTTAAGACGCGGACACGAGATTTTGTGAGACTTTTAAGACAACTTTTAGAATACCAAAATAAAGGTATATACGAGTTTTCAGCTTATTATTTCTCATTCCGCAGCGAAACCCTAAGATGACTGGGCTATCAGTCAAGTGAAGAAGACGACTTCCCCCTGAGCTAGCACCACCTCTTCAAACTACCACATCCTGCTAACGTGCGGACTTTAAGCTAGACATGTTTAGCTTGCATCAACCTCTTTGTACAAAGTAGATCTTTAGTGGTACGCAGGCCATGGGCTCGGACCATAAGTTGTATGGAGAGAGTAGATCGAATAAAAATTATTGAGTACGAATTCCGGTTCACATCTCACAACTTCTGTAATAAAACTTTATTATTATAATCCTTGCTATAAAAATACTCCTGGGTAGTATATGGTCATGACTAAAGTACTTAGTAAATTTCTGTAAGAAATAAATACTCTTTTCAGTGAAAGAATGAGAAAGTAGAGTAGATAATGAATAAATGTTATAATACTGGAAAATATTTTCTTAATACTGATGTTGTAATCAGTTTGAAATAGAGAGCACATCAATTAAAATGAATTACTAATTTTAAACATGACTTATTATTAATAAGCATATTTTTTTATTAAGATATTCTTTTGCATTTTGTGTGGGATTAAGAGCCTTTGCAATTTATTTAATAATATTTTGTACATTGTACTTTTTAAGTCCATCAGTGTAGTATGAAACAAATACAGTATTGTTTTGAATGTGGATAAGGAAAGTAATTTTGAGTGTCAATTTCATAGCTATGAAGAAAATTCAATTTGGAGCTCTGTTTTTTTTTATATTTTTGCACATAGTTTTTAATTTGAACTTGAAAGAAAGATGTCATATTTATTATTTTATAAATTTTCTTAAGCGATTAAATACAGCTATATCGCGTGGAACACTATTTTGACTAGAAAGTCAGCATTTGATGTGTAAATAATGTTATGGGAAGGCACTAATTTTAATTATCTTCCTAAGACCAAGCTCACTCGATTGAGCGGATTATTTATTCTTATCCCTTTAAGATCCGGAATACTTTCGCCTTTAAATATTACATTCATCTGGTTATTAATACTATACTGACGTCAATGACAGTAGAAAAAATAATAAAAACAAGATATCAATTATTGGCATGGCCAAGTAATTTTAGCGCGTTTTTCACATGTTGTATTTTACAATAATGCAACTAATAAACTTTTTACTAACAGAAAGTAGTGTGTACTGTACTTAAAAAAAATTATAAATTATTAAATTTAAATATTATTCGGCTCATTTAGGGCACAAATGCGACCAAATGCCGAAAACCCGAGGTCAATTGGTTGCTTATTGGCTGAGAAAAAGATACGACAAAATATGGAACGAAGACGAAATTTGCGTCCTAATAGCGCTTTTGTTCCACTACGTGAAAAACGCGCTAAAAATTTGCTACCCTCACCCCTCTTCCCCTCCGTGGGCGTGGAATGTTTCAGCACAAACGTGCAGGGTGGGTCTTAAAGGGTTATACTATTTCATGTATTCAAATATATTCTAGAGGACGTTTTGCAATTTATGAATTTGAAATATTGTATGAAGGTGATTTATATGCAATTTATTCAGACGCAAATTTACTATTAATCAGTAAGGAAACAGTTTCAAAGATAAAACATGCTTAAAAAACTTACCTCAGTAATGCTCTGATTACAGTTGTAAGTTTATGATATAAGACAAACAGTATAAAGTTATATAAGAAAAATGTGCTTGATTCTTACATCGAATCTGGTAAGCTATATAGCATAATAATGTGTCAAATAATAAAGAAATACCATCTTCCAATTTGAAATTTCTTTTGTTATAAAACAAAATCCCATTATTGCCATATTCTGTGATGATCATTTTCTGCGTCAAAGCTTCGTAAAGACCAATATTCTCGTCAGATGACAGGTTTACACCTAGTTTATCAGTAAAACACAATCCGTCGAGTATATAAGACGTCGCAACCAATTTGTTGACATTGACGATGAGAGGCTGAGGATGAGTTGACATTAAAGATTACAATTCTGGAGTTATTTATGAGGGAAATCTTTTAGCCTGGATAAATGAGATTTGAGCAAGAAATTTTCTTAAGGTATTATAAAAGGAACTCGGATGTTTTTTCCAACCCTAGAAACAACATTATAACCAGGATTTTGAATACAAAAAAAATGAGGTACTTAAATTAAGAATTCAGTCAGAGTTTGGTACTGCAGATTTATATTTGAATTTAGAATTCATATTAGTAATAACATAGTTGTAGTTATTTATAGCTTTTATAGTTTATATTTAAACATGATTTTTGCATTTATATAGTTATATTTTATCCTTGAAATTTTTAATTTCAAGTTACTTTTTGTTAATTACGAAGTAGTATGAATAAATTGTGACTCACTGTTAGATCTTAAGGTATTTTAAAGTGAATATTTCTTAACCAGGTCTACATGCAGGCATTGGGCCATATTAGGTCCACCACATTAAGCTGTCTGGTCCACAGGGGTTGGTTCTATATCTCTCTATAAATGAAAAAGTGTTTGCGATGCTGTAATAAATTTATTTATACATAAGGTAGAGTTGCCGAGGGTCTCTATACCTTCCAGAGCTTCCTCGAAAAGTCCGCTTTTGTCAAAGATCATGATGTTATAGATTTCTTCGGCTTTTTCCAGAAGCATCCATGTGGTCACCAAGTAGTCAAAAATGATGCCAATTTGACTGTATCGCCAATATTTTGCTAAGATTCCATTGAAACACCAAAAATGTAAAAGACTAAGTTATGGTTACGAATATTACAATTTTTATCATAAAATAAGTACAACAGAAAGTAATATAAACGTATCAAACATTCAAATAATACATGAAAAGTACAGTCTTACAATTTGAGCAATGAGTATAAACGGTTGTATAATTTGTACAATGGAAGTTGGTCCACCGTTCGGTGGTCCCTCCCCCCTAGTTTATATTTAAACTTTTGTTTCTTGTATATATACAAAAAATATTAAATAAACAAAAGCTTGCATATGTCTTTGTTATAATATGCGAATGGGACTACGAATTTCGGTTTTTTCAATTTTATTATTCACGAATCCCAAATATTATCAAAATAATCAGTTCCATTCGGGAACCATGGTTATTTAGATCTATAATTTTTAGTTGATATAAAATTAAAATTTAATCAAGTAAATAAGGACAGGCAAGGGCACGATAAAATAACAATCAAAACTTGCAATAAAAATATTATTATTTCGTGTCAACTGTATTTTATAATTTATTTTTATATTAATTCATCCGATTTGTATTTTCAGAATGAGAAAAACATGTTCAAATTATTTTCATGCTCATTTCATGTTGGAGTGAACAGCATTCCTGAAAATCTGCAAATATAGTTAATTGAATTAGAGAGTAATATTGAAATGAAACAGATTTTTGCACCTCCCCCCCCACACACATCAAAAATTAATTCTTACAATACCTACATTATACAACCGAGACGTATTTTGAGCAACGATTTGTAAATGTTTTTCGATCCACATTTGTTTGTAAAACATTTTTCTTTTCACAGATTAAATTTACAAAGATTTACCGTATGATACATGAATTGATGCATTTTTAGCAAACGAACTAAATATACATTGTCGAACATAAATACAGAGTAACAAAATTAAGTGAAAGAAAGGCTAAGTAAAAATTCATTAAGACACGAGAGTAAAAACTATATTTAATTATAGTATTATTTTAAAGATTTATTCATTTTGTATTTATGTTACATTACTTTAAAGACATGTTTATCTGAAGAGTGACTCACTGTAACTTTACGTGTCATCAAAGTGTCCCGAGAAATTATTTAGACTGGCCGGGCCTAAACTTAGCAAATACTCGTGACAGACTGAATGCTGTTACTGAAATCGTATAAATAGTTTAGTTTTTCCGTTAATTTTTCAATCCAGTTTAATTATTTATTTTTGAAAACAAAGGGGTTTCAGAGAAAACAGAAATATTTTGATACACTTGTTTAACCCTTTAAGTGGTCAATTCCCCCCCCCCCCAAATGTTCCAAAAAAGGACACATTATTTTACTGCATATAACTAAACATAACGCTTTACATCAAATGCCAAAATGGATGAATTTTATTCTAATTTAAAATTTTTTTATTTTATTGCATATAACTAAGCATAACGCTTTACACCAAATGCGAAAATGGATGAATTTTATTCTAATTTTAAATTTTAAGGTATTCACGTTTTTTTTTTTAATTCTCTAACACCAAAATCCCTAAACGATGTTTTTTTTTATATATAAGTACACTCCGCATGGTACGAAGAATATTTCGTATATCTTATAAAAAAGAGAATTTCTCTTTCATTTTTCCAAAAAAAAATCATTTTCGTACCTCTTTTCCAACGGTTGAAGATTTTGTGTGTGCGTGCGTATATACAAATATGTACACATAATTTGAAGCATGATGTAATACTAAGTCTTACATTACACTCAAGACAGAGCTAATGTTGGCTCTTCTGGATTATCTTTCTATATTTTCATTGCTTCTCAAGCAACAAATTGTAAATTACCTTGACAATCCCTGTTTTTTTATCGAATATTTTCTAAAATCTAAATTCCTGCCTTGAATGAAAAATTCTCGCCTTCATTATAAAGAAAATCCCGGATAAGAAGTATTTCAGTACCATGGACAAACTGTAATAATCTCACTGTAATAATTAAAAAATGGGCGCATCAAAGATAGAAAGAAGAAAGTACCAGTGCCCGTACAGCGTACGGGGAAACCGGTTATGGCTCACTTCCGGTAGCCCATCCGGTGTAAGGGCAAAACAGTTAAGGGGTTTAAAAAGCAAATTAAAAGTATAGCAGTCTGAATTGCCTGAATTCGGAATATATAAAGGTTAATTACTTTTATTTCCATTTAACAAATGTTTTTATCCCACAAAGAAAAATCTGTTACTAATTACTAATCGTAATAGTTTTAAACACACAAAATCGATTCTTCTTTAACGAAAAAAAGATTATTAGTTGCAAAGAGTATTCGTTTTTATTACAAGAAAAAGGATTCCATGTTTTCTTATTCTTTTTCGCTAAGCAAACGAATAAAAACTATTCTACTCATATAATATAAAATTTGTGTTGTTAATTCTTAATGCTATAGAAAGGCTGTGATTGGTAAAGATTAAAAAAATTTTAAACATAGATAATTAAAAAAGCCAATGGGTTTTTTTTACGCTTGTTTAATCAAAAATTCAAATGGTATCTTTCAACATCTTGGCAAAATTTTATGGTTTTTAATTATTAATTTTAAGATATTTTATTCCTGATTGGAAACAAATGGTTTGTAGATTTAATGTTTTGCAACGTTATTTTTTTAATACAACGTTCTTTTTGTTGAAGGAGACTCATAATAGAAAATAATAATACGTCCTTCTTCGAAGGAGAGTTATTGTTTTTTTATCATTGTAATCCAAATATTCTCTTTTTTTAATAAATTTTTCTTCGGTTAATTTTGTTTAATCAGAAATTCTAAAACTTTCTTTCAGTTTCAGAGTTTTTTTTTGCTTTTTTAATTTTTTTTCTTTGTTACTTGTTACTTCCTTTGTCGATTTAAATAAGATTAAAACTTAGATATACGGTTTATTTCACGTGAATTTCAGCTTTAATAATTACTTGAACTAGATATTTTCTTACTTTTTACTCTTTTTATTAAAATATATTTTTAACTATATTCTTTGAGGAAAAAAAAACTTTAAAAGAAGCTTATGTACAATTTACAGATGCAAGTAAAATACATGATAGTTAATTATATTTCTGCAGGAAGAAAAATAAGCAAAGTCATAATAAATGTTTTTAAATTTTAAGCATATGCATATTTAAATAAGTTGATTGCTGTTAAAATGTTTACGATATTTATTTTAATATATGTGAATAGTTTCCCATTAATCAAATTCTACTTCAGACTTAAATATTTCTCAGGTTTTTTCTACAGTTCTGAAAATTAATCCGAAATTTTTTAGATTCTAATCTTTCGCAACCATTTTATAAATTAAAAAATATTTAGTATTTGTATCAAATTCAAAATGGTTCAAGATCTATGAAATTTCTAAAATCAATAAAAATATTTCTTTTAATGTATGGCTTATAAAAATGCATAGTTCCGAGTTTAATGCGATAAAAATTCCTTGCATCAAAAATTACTGCACTAGCAATATAGCAGCCGAATTTTCTAATAATGCGACCCATCCGGTATAGTGCATAGTGAAGGTGACTGCTGTGCCGTAGGGCCTGGGTGTGAATCCCGGCGAAGACATGGAGGCTTGTATTGTAATCCTTCATAACTTTAAATTCTTTCTTCCTTTGTGTGCTAGGGCCGCGGTAGCCAAGTGGCCTAGGCATCGGATCGTTGCTAGCGTGTCATGAGTTCGATCCCAGTACCACTGAAGACCCGCCGTGTAGGGGCGCGATGCACGTTAAATCTGTCGAGAGCTCAAACGTCTCCCTGTTGGTGTGGTAGTTAGGAGAGGTGGTGCTAGCTCAGGAGTCGTCCGCGTCACTTGACCATGGTTCAAAATTACGCGGACCGTCCCCAAAAGCCCTCGTGTAGCTGAACAGTGGGACGTTAATATTCAACCACTCCTTTGTGTGCTTCATGCTTACTTCTGTAAGCCCCCGTGTGATACTTTGTGGTGCACGGGGACTTATAAAATGTTCTCAATATAAAAAAAAAATTCTAATAATTTCGGAAGTTATCCCTTCAAATTGAGCATCGATATTATTACGATTTATTTGATGAA
The DNA here is from genome assembly GCA_019973975.1 of Trichonephila clavata. NCBI lineage: Eukaryota > Metazoa > Arthropoda > Arachnida > Araneae > Nephilidae > Trichonephila > Trichonephila clavata. The sequence continues at coordinate 158,749 of BMAO01024222.1, forward strand.
TAAAATAATAATTTTATTTTTATGTTTGCACAAATTAAAGTATATAATGAACATGCTACCAATTTTCTACAAGACTTTTTTATTGGTCAATGTAGTTATTGTCATGAACTCGTTGCTTGCATGTGGCGGGTTCAAGTCCCGGTGCCACTGAAGACTGATCATGTATAGTGAGTGAGTGAATATTAACGTTGCACTGTTCAGCTACACGAAGGCTTTTGGCGACGGTCCACGTAATTTTGAACCATGGTCAAGTGACGCGGACGACACCTGAGCTGGAACCCCCCTCTCCTAACTACCACACCACACCAACGGGAGGACGTTTGAGCTCTCGACAGATTTAACGTGCATCACTCCCCTACACGGCGGATCTTCAGTGGTACTGGGATCGAACTCATGACACGCTAGCCCTGATCCGATGCCTAGACCACTTGGCTACCGCGGCCACCCGATCATGTGTAGAGGACGCTGGCTAAGTGTGTCGACGACAAAGTCCTCCCATTGGCATGATGTGGTAATTTGGAGAGGGGATGCAACTTCAGGTTCCCTCCATTCACTCGACTAAGGTTCAGAATTACGAGTTTCGTCGCCAATACCCTTCGTGTTGTTTTACAGTGCGACATTAATATAATTATCTCAAGAATATTTTAAGGAAAAAAAGTTATAGAAGCCATTAAAAATAATATAATGTGTCGAGGATTACTTATTATTTATTTCGATTTAATTCCATGCACTTTAAAATATATAACAATGCTTTATTTTGATATTTTAATCAAAAGGGATAGAATAATTAATTAGCATTCTTCTTAAATTAATTACACAAATTATATCAATTTTTTTGAATCGTAAGAATTAGCTTTATTCATCTCTTAGAAGTTCATATTCCGTGGAAAATGCAGCATACTCAATGCAATAAAAAAAAATATGGGATACATCGTTATATTTAGTGTACCATAACATTTTAATACTTCTACATTGATTTATTATATATAATATATATATATATATATACTTCTGCTTTTTATATATTTTCTTTTTTTATGTTATGGTAGCTTAATATAAAAAAAGAATCCAAATATCGTGTTGGGGAAATTATGTTGAAGATCGCAAGCGTTGAACCAAAAATATATATAGTCTCGATCATATAGACACGAACAATCTCACTAAATTTTTCATTTGAAGTTATATGAAGCGATTGGATCTTTCCAGTTTTCACTAACTTATTAAAAATATATCTACGAGTAAGCTGTTTATCAATTCTTACAATTAGTTCACGCTCTCCCTATATATATTTATTTATATATCTTGTTCAAATTTTCAATCGTTAATAAAATAATTTTTATTTATCCGCTCAAGTTCAAATACATTTTTTAAAACTTTTAAGGGATGACACTTGATGTTAATACAGTTTTTTCAAATATTAGAGATATATTTCAGTCTATATTATTCCTCTAGATAGCAGCACCATTGGATGAAATAGCTTTTGATAAATTTATGATGAAGATTTAACTTAACTTGAATAATCGTATGCTAGTTAGAAGTCAGCATTCCTTTTACACTGGTTTTAAGATAAATTCTAACGTATTCTTTTCAGTATTTTAAATAAAATATAATTACAAATTTAATGTGATTAAAAAATTTTTAATGCTAATTTAAAAGGTGTTTTGCCATTTAATATTGTGATTCCTTCACATGTATATACATATTTATATTAGTTGAAATTATTTAATAAAAAGTATCTAAAATGTAATTTTTGTTTGCTGACCTAAGTAGGAATTGACTTAAAACATTTTTTATATTACTTGTTTTTAATATGCTAATGATTATGGACAGTAAAAATTTAATTTTTCTATATATTATCCGTGAATAAAAAAGTATTCACTGAAGTGTGATCCTCAGCATTTGACATTAAATGACCAAATAATTAAGTTACCACTCTAAGCCCGTTAAGTAACTTAGTAAGATGTAAATACAAAACAAAAGTGATACAATTATCAGTTTTTCGATGAAAAATAATGGATATAGTTAATATAATAAGGACTATACTGTTTTTTGAAGAAAAGTAAGTAAGGATTATATAGTTCTCTACTTTGATGAAATTAAGGATCGTTTTTTTTTCTGATAAAATACCCACCGAAAAAATACATAGGAAATTTCAATCCCTTAAAGAAACTTTGTGAAGCCTAGGGTACTTTTTATAATTCTATTCTATTTATTAATTTTGTGAGATATATTTAGCAAAAGTAAGACTATATGTTGTATTGTAGATTGAAAAATTATTTTCGTATCTTCGTTAATGCTGCTTCTCAAGCAACATTGGAATACACTTCATTAATAATATTCATCTCAATATAAACATTCCCCCCCCCCTTTTTTCTGGAGATTCTAAAACAAAAACAAAAAAATACATTATTAAATTAATTTTGGAAACTCCCCAAATTTTTTAGGGGGAAACGAGAAATAACGAACTTCGAAGCATTTCACTTTTGTCACAAAAAAAAAAAAAAAAAACGAGACTGGAGAAACCATGTCCCCAAGCACTCCACAAAACTGCCAAAATGAAAATAACTTGATGCATATTTATCGAGTGCAACGAAAAAAAAATTCTGCATAAGCTCCTTTGTTCCCTGCTACAGAGAAATGCTCGAATTTACATCTTTTATTGAAGAAAAGTATAAAGAAATGTATATTTTTTCAGATGCTGCGGATTGCCTCAGCTCTTTCTAGGGACATTTTGAGGCTTTTCATGTGCTTGTTTTAAATCCCAGTTGCCAGCAATACGCATTCAAATATTTCACTCTGCCAAGGATAGAATCGGAAGTTCCGTAAAGAACAAAATTCAAGATAAATAGTACATGCATCTTTTTGAATGCATCTATATGTACATATTTGGGTTTTTTCTATACCTTAGATTCACAAATTTTATTTTAAAATATGTTTTTATATCATTTTCGCTTAGTTGAGTAGATTTTAAAGTTACTATATTTAACCTTCAGTGCACGTGTAGCATTTGTGAAATTTATTTTTCCTAATTATCAGCCATAAACCATTAATGAGCTACAAGTTCATAATTTATATCAAAAGTAGCTGCATATATGCCTATAAACATTCTATAAATTAAAAAGAGTATTAAAAATAACTAAGCTGCATACATCCAACAAAATATTTATTCAACATTAATACTATTTTTATTTCACACCATCTATAGTTTAACACTTTTTAGCGCGTTTTTCACCTAGTGGAACAAAAGCGCTATTAGGACGCAATAATTAGAACACAATTTTTTTGTAAGAAACTATTCTTGAAAGAACATGTGTTTGGTCAGAAGAAACAAAGAATGCGAGACAATCTGTGTTCTTAAATATGTAACTTAAATTATTAAAATCAAACTGTTAGAAAATAACGAGATGTTTGCAGCTCAATTTTGAGTCATAAGTGCAATGAAAACCAAGTTTTTACAACATTTCATGCTATCGGATTTTATTTTAAATGAAAACTAGAAACTATTTTTATCATTAGAGATAGTTCTCCAAAAAGAGAGCATTGATAATAAGTGAAGCTTAAAATTCTTAAATGTACACATGAAACATAGAAATGATCTAAAAGTGAAATAGCGTAGTAATTTGTAAAAAAAAAATTGTGGGCCTTTGAATAGTAGTCTTTAGTATAGCTCTATAACCCAGTATGCTGTAAATATAGGTCGCAATATGATGCAGCGGTCAATGAGACAGAGGCCTGATATTATCCTAGGAAAGAAGACGCATTCTTTTTATACAGTGCTTTTTAAATCTTGAATGTTATGGAACGGTAGCAGATTATGCTTCATCTGGCTCAAATTTACTCTACGGGACAACATGTCTGGTTAGTGGGAATGGTATGAAATTGTTTGCACATGCCACAAGTAATCTTAAGCAACCTATACCGTATGCAACAGGACATTTGTTCTGAAATATAGAACAAGGACTAATAGCGAAAATAATGCTCCTCAAACAATAATGCTTGCGATTCCGGAGCTGTGCTGCTCGACAGTTAAATCAGGATTAGAACTCTGAACAGGAATCAACCACACCAAAATGAGCTGGTTATTTGACTTTAAAAGGAAGTGTTATTCACTGCTGTACATCACGGAAAATGATTTCACAGATCCCTACGTTTGTCGTGCTTGGCACCATTGCAAGAGGAAACATCTATTTTCGGTTTCAAAGGCAAAACTCGCATGTTGCAGGGATCTCAGAGTTCATCTCTTGAAAGCGTTTCGAAATGACTTTATGACTCGAATTCTTAGAGCTTCACGGTTAGAGGACAATCTTGCCATATTATTTGTACAAGTCTGGTGAACTATTATTCTGTTCTGTACATTAGTGATTTGTCTTAACGGACACAAATGTTGACTGAGGGATCTGTCTGCTGGAACATCCTTATTTCCCAGGTGATTTTGCATTTGCTGCTCTTACATGTATCCTTTAATATAAGGAAAAAAAAGTTCCACAATGAATTCCCTAGAAGAAATAACAGTAGGGGTATTGCCCCTTCTGTAGGTTATTTTTCTTGTATACTATTCAATATGTTCCTGAGTGCTGAGAATTTCTCATTATTTACATTACTCGAGGAGGTACATCAGCACTGAAATTCGCATTATTTACAAGTTATTTGGTGCTGAATTTTCAATGTCGCGCGTGTAGTGTATTTAAAAAAATTCGACTATACCTTTGCCTATGCATCCCTCTCTGTAAATTAAAAAAAATAGTTTTAAATTTAGCTTAATCTGTTCGTTAAATCTAAGATATTAATAAAAATAGATAAGAAGTACAATATTCAATGAAAAATTGTTTAACTAAGGTATCCGACTGGTTTAAAATCATAATTTTCATTAAAAAAACCCGACTTTTATTTTAATTGACGTCAGTAGCCTGATTAATAATCTTTCTAAAAAAATCTTACATTCAACTCTGAGTCAATTAGAAAAAAAGTTACTGCTGCTTTTGTTTGAGGTAGCAGACCAAACCGAAACCGGAAATTTAAATCCGGAAACGGAAGTGAGAGTTTTCAGTTGATTTTCACCCGCAAAATACGATTTTTATTCATTCAAAATATTTTAACAAATTCGTTTCATGTTTAGTAAACTTTTCTTCACTTTATCAATGTTTTAATAGATATATTTCGCTTTTAAATTGACAACAGTTAACTGATTGCAATTTATGTTATGCAGTCCAGCATTCCTATGTGAGTCCGAGTTGTCTCTGTACCCCCTACACATCCTGTAAGTTTGTCGGTATGGCAGCGAATAATCTTGTATGTATAACTTTCATCAAAGGAAGTATTCTTTTTACACGGCAATCTGAAATTCATGTTAAGGTTTTCTTTTAACAGCTTAAATGTTATTTCTAAGCCTGGTTTTTCAAAAGCTACCAAAGAAGCCTTCATATCAACGTGTGGTTTTAAAATCTATTAATTTTTACTTTTAATATAGACTGTCGTTTAATGTAGAATGACTCTTCGGAAATTTTTGAAGATAACTTATATTTAGACAAGGCAATTAACTTATAATTAGCATTCCTATTACCCTCAAGAAAGAATTCATATCAAAGAGTGTTTTTAATGTAACTTATTTTATTTTTTAATCTAGTGTACATTTTAATATAGAATTGTTCTTCGGAAGTTACTGCAGATAACTTATAATTAGCACAATCACAAGTAGAAGATAAAGAATTTTACATAAACACTACTCTATCATATATCTGGAGTATAAATCGTAGAAATGGCAAAATCTTACTGAAAAAAGTGTATGAAAGTTGGCACTTCTATAAGAATAGATGTAAAAGCTTCTCTTAAGCTATCTAGAAATTCTGAACAGAAAAATTTACGCTACATTAATGCTATTTGATGGAGACTATAACTTTTATACCTCCGCCTGATGAATATGTTGCATTTTACGTTTCTTTGGTATTGCATCTTTCTGTCGTCTTTATCCTTAAGATCTTCTGCAAGGGAAGAGAAGAAATTCAGAACATATCTTTAGGAAGGGATAAACTAAGAGACTCTATAGGAGATATGTCAACTCTATCAGCAAGTAACTTGGCTTATAGGAAACTGTGAAGAATTGGTAGACAAAAAGGGCGACATTTGGAGAGAAGAATCAAGGTAGTTTAAAAAGCAGACTATAAATAACTGATCCGTTACTACAGTAATGCTGTCTGAAAGAATAAAGATTGCGGAAAGGGATATTTATGCCATGCTTTTCAGCAACTTGCCAAGTGATAAAAAACTGGGACATTCTCAACTTCAGAAAAGAAAAAAAAAATTTTGTTGTTCTTGATATTTTTTTTATCCTCTGAGATATTGATGTTCTTGATACTGGATTTTGAAATATCAGTATCATTTTTGAAAGGGGTCACATGGGTGTTAATTTTGTCTCGAGAGGTGTGAAAATATAAACAATTTTCAATTCAATACGTTTCATTGAGGTTAAAAAATTTCTTGAGGTTCCAAAAAAGTGTAAATTGTTTAAAATATAATTATATTTTTAAAAATTATGAGCATATGAAAATAAGAAACAATTTCTGCAAGAAATATTAAGTTTTACATTCCGCATGATATTTTCTAAAATAGCAGCTCTAAGCTATTTTATAAAGTTAAATATATATTCATGTTACGCTGTAGGATTTTTATTTAAATAGAATAATAAATCATATTTTTTTAAACATTAAAAAATACATTAAAATGTTTTTTTTTTAATTTTCGATTTTTTAAAAAAAATTTTGAAATAAAAAATATACGAAATACCAAAATTAAGCAGGGCTTAAAGAATATGATGTATTTTATAGTTATATGCAGTTTTATTTTTCAAAGGCTACTATTTTAGAAAACATCATGCGCAACGTAAAATTTACTTAATATTTATTACAGAAATGTTTCTTATTTGCCTATGCTTATAATTTTTTAAAATAATGACTATATTTTAAACATTTTACACTCTTTTGAAATTTCCTTGCCTTGGAAGTAATGTGTAAAAAATCGAACTGTTTAATTTTAAGTAAAGAATTCTATCTACATATTTGAAAACTGTTTTTATATATTCAGCTCTCGTGACAAAATTAACACAACTGAGCCTTTTTAACACATTTTTATTTAAAATATTGCTGGTTTATTATGAAACGCATTTAACGGTTTTAATTAAAAATTTCCAAAATTTTAAAGCTCTTAAAAAGTTGTATATGTTACATATTATGTTTTGATTGACTAAATATGTTGTCATTCAGACGGATAGTTACAAAATAGTGTCTTAAATTAAGCTCAACGTAGTATTTGGAACAAAAGGTACAAAAAGATACCCCCCAAATTTCAAATATTGATAATAACAGCAAATAGAAATGCATATATATATATAAATAAAAACCCCACACACACGCACATACACGCACACACACGCACACACACGCACGCACGCACGCACGCATATATGCACACACGCATATATATATATAAAGTATTATACTACAGTTTATCCTTATGGACTAAATGTATGTACAAGGAAAAAATATTCTCAATACAAATAAACAAAATTATCAAGATTTTTATTACAATAATGAGATTAAAAAAACTAATAAAAGAAAAACTAGAGGGGCTAGAACTAAAAGATTAAGTAGAGACAAAAATGTACTTAAATAGTATTATAGATAAATGTAAAAGTTTTGAGAACAATTTTAACATTAAGGTATCCGAACACGTTCGGAGTACTTTTTAACAAAATAGCATACTAAAACATTATAAATGTTCTTTTAGGACTCAATACCAATAAATATTACTGTTTAACTATCAAAATTTAAAATAAATTACCTGAATTTTACAAAAATCACAATTATAAGCGAAATTTTAGCAATATTTTTGAAAAACTTCAAAACAGTTAGAGAAAAAAGTAATAAACATATATCAGTAAAAATATTTCGAAAACAAACTAGTGGCATTTATCTAGAAAATGTACTAAAATTTTTATTTTTTATTAAATTTGAAAATTTTAGAGCTGATTGAGTAAACATTATAAGAAATATGACATTTTTTATGAAACCATTATTTAAATAACAAGCCATAACTCAAAAAGTATTCATACAATTAGAAATAGTTTAGTACATTCTCTAGAAAATAACATAAATATCAGGTTCAAAAAGTTTTTTAGAAATACATTTGTAATATTTTGAGTTATAAGACTCGCCATGATAGATTTTGAGCAATTTATAAATGCCCACTTCTGGTAGATCAAAAATCCACTTCCGGTTTTTCTAACTTTATAAAATGTATTGTAATTTGGCCTCTAGGTAGTGTAGAAACAAAATAAAGTATATTTCGTAAAGTCAAAAGACAGCTCTATTTAATAAAATAAAAAACAAAAATATATGTCTTGTGAATTTGGTCATTTTCAACGTGTTCGGATACCTTAAACACATTAAATCATTCATGTTTGGACTAAGTAAGACAGAATTACGCAAACAGAAGTTGTAGGGAATTCAGATAAAATAAAAGATTGTCAGGATTTACATATAATAATAGGCAGTCACAAATTTTTGAAACATAAACATAAAATAAAAGTCAATATAAATAAAAAAATATCAAATAAAATACTGTACTTTATTATATATGAATAAACTGTATGATAATATTAATTTTTCTAGCATATTTGAAAAACATATGTCAACTTTCCCAATTCATAATATCACTATTAAAAAGGCCTTTAAATACAATAAAAAATAGGTAGATTAATTTTTAACTATAATGGTTCTTATAAAAAGCAGGAAAACTTAAAGTGTGTGGCGGAATCTAAGTAAGCCAGTGACAGCCTCCGGACTGGAGTGATCACTTTTGTCTAGTGGTATGTTACACGCTTACTAATCGGAAGGTACCGAGTTCGCGAACCTTCGATATTGGTCACCTTGGCTGAAAAGAAAAAAAAAACCTTCTGATGTGTCATGGCGCCATCTATCCGCAAGAAGAGCAAGCAAAGTCGTCAGACTCACTTGACGCAATAGTAACAACTCCCACACTCGCCATAACAACAAATATCTCGTTCGTTCACCTATCCACCGACTCACTGGTTGGGGAGTATTGTGGCGGAATCTAAGTAAGTCAGTGACAGCCTCCGGACAGGAGTGATCACTTTTGTCTAGTGGTATGTTACGCGCTTACGAACCCATAGGTCGCGGGTTCTAATCTCCGATAAGTGTAATTGTAATAAATTTAAAAAATTCATAGATAAACATCCCCAGTATGTTATTACTGGTGACCTCAATATTGTAGAAGACAATAATCTAAGAAATATAATGAGTAAAGGTACTGGTGGGGTTTTAGACTTAGGATTTCTAATAATAATAAAATAATAAAAAATCAATTATATAATGATATTGAGCAATTCATTTACAAAATAGCTATTAACTATAACATGTTTTTAGAGGCATAGACACAAATTTCAAATCTATTGTACACAACAGATAAATAAATATAACTTTAGTACAGATAGTTATATCTTTTTTTTTAATAATATTAAAAATCAGATTAAAAATTGCAAAATAAATTTATGATAGTGTATGTTGATAAAGTGCCAGGAAATTTTGCCTTCATATGTATATACTATTATAGTTTAATGATCAACAAACATTTTGATAATAATACAGCTTTTATTAAATCATCAATTTCTGATAGAGAAATAAATAATCGCATTTTGGCCATTCATAAGCAATTAAGAATACAAATCAATAATAATTTTAAATTTCCACATGTATTTCTTACTCCTCAATTTCATAAAGACCCAGTCAAGTTTAGAACAGTTACTAATGGTTTTATATATCAGAAAATCAGGTAAAATTCTCTATGAAATATTACAAGATACAAAAAATTATCTTAAATCCACAGCCTACTTATAAATAGTAAGGAACTCATTGAACAAATTAAAGATAAAAGATATCTCCAGTCTATAGTTTAGATTTTGAAGATCTTTTTAACTCTATTAATATTGATGATATGATTAAAATACTTGTAAAATTACATAGAGATAATTTATTTAAAAATGTTAATTATGATAGATTTGGTTTTCTACTTAGGTTGTGGGGGGTGTCGGCCTATTCGGCATCCCTCTCTCTCCGTCTTGCTTACCTAAAAGTGTGGGAGAAAACGGATCATCACCAGCAACTTCCATAATAACTTTTATTTTATTTCTCTTCAAACAATCAATCACAAGTGAATCACAAAAGGAAACCCTAGGAGTGATATATAAAGCGAGCTATCTCTAATCTCAATGTATAACTCTAAGTAAACACTACTAAGTGACCTAGACAAGGAGAACAAGCGCTAATGAACCGATAACTAAATCTAATTTCATCTATCTTAGATCCTCAATCTAATAATTTAATATCTTAGCCATTACTTCTTAACTCACGTTATATTTGTGAATGAAATATTCTAATATTCGCACTTACGTATCACCGCAATAGCTCCCCGGCTCCTTCTATCTTACATCTACAAAACCTATATATATATATATATATATATATAGACTTTACATAGTCAAACTAATTTAAATATCATGGTTTCTTCTTGAGAGGCTGTGAATTAACTTGAATGCTAGCCCCAAAGTTTCCCCAAGAGGATTATTGGAAAAATGACGCTAATACATCTGTCACAAGGTTTGTACTAAAAGAGAACTATGTATGTTATAATGGTAACTATTATCAACAGAATAAATGTTTGCCACAAGGTGGCCCAGCTAGCACAATTGCTTGCCCATTTATATTAACATTATTTTGAAAATAGTTTCATTGATAATCCTGAATATCACATTTTTCGTAATATAGATGATATTATCATTTTTGGCAATAAAGACAATTTTAAACCTAACATTAATTTTTATCCACAATATCTTAATTCAATACAGACAAATAGTAACAACTATGAAGCAAATTTTCTTGATATAGAAATTAAATTAAACGATAAAATCATAGTTACTAATACTTTTGACAAACGAGAAGAATTTAAATTCAATATTATAAAAGTACCACATTGGGTGAGTTATGTACATGTTTCTATATTCAGAAATATTGATATTAATTACTGCAACGCAATAAATTTCTAGTTTCAAAGAAATCAGAAAAATTAAAAAACAATAAACATTTTACTAAATATTGCTTAATTAAAAATATACAAGTAATTTTATCATTAGTTATTTGAATAAAGTAATTCGAAATAGTAAGGCTTAACATTCCGTAGTTTATTAATAGTTTAATATTATAAATTTATCTTTTTTTCTTAGATAGATGTAGTTACCTCCATATTCTAAAATTAGATAAAATTACTTATTCTGTCAGTATTTTTTTAAAATCATGTATAATTTTAGAGTCTCTAAGGTAATGGTAGTATGCATACACTTTTTAATTTTTTATTTCTATTCTTTTCATCCTTTTGCTAAGTGCTACTATTCAGCCATTCTTATGCTTTGAATTTGCATTTGGGTCCAGAATCTGGCAATGACTTGTTTATTGTACTCAGAATAAGCATGGGTTTTGCGCTTTGAACTCAATTTTTAGGTAAGTTACCTTTTTCTTGTAATGGATTTAGATATTCTATCCATTATTTTCAATAGGTTTTTGCTCAGTGTTATTAATAGAAAGGGGGAAGGTTGCCTGGCCGCAAAGCATGTTCAACCACACTTTTATTTTAATTTATTTTATACATAAGCTGTCCTAAGTCAGCAATGTTTATAATACTGTAGCATCCATATTTTTATATTTAACTCTATTATTTTTATTTTTTCATATCCTTTCTGAAACCTATTCTCTGGTTATCTAGTAATGTATAAACATTTTTTTTTCAGTTTTGATTATTGTTTATTTACCTCTCTCTAGTAGAGAATTTTGACTATATAAGTATATATATATATATACATATATTTGTGTGTGTGTGTATTAAGTACGAAATTACACTTTCATTTTAACGATTCAATGCAAAAGAAACACATCAGAAATTTAATAAGTAATAATTGACTCTGATATCCTGAAAGATTGTATTGCTCATTCATGATGGTAAAATAATTTAGTTTGAATTTAATGAACCAATTTGTTTTTAATGACGGAGAGTAAAATTTTAAATATGTAGCAATCATTGAAAAATTATAAATTTCTCTAACGTAGTATATATTTAGTTAGCCGTTAACATATAATTTGATACAGCAGAATCTATTATTTTTCAAAAAAGGTTTAGTATTTCATGCGATAGTTATAAATTTTCTCTTTTGATCACATCTTTTATCGTAATTAATGTGATTCCATTACTAAAAGGAATAATAACTTGATTCTTTTTTTGTTCTTGATGTTAAAAGTATTTAATTACAGGAAATGTCTAAGTTATTATTCTTAGGTCGAAGTACTTAGAAATTAAATGAAATAAAGCATTAGATAGCCTCAATTTTTTATTCAATAGAAAGGAATCGGAAGAAAGAACTGAATTTTAACATCTTCGCTGTAAATTTAAGAATTGTATGATTTCCTTAAAAATTAACATTTCAGTTGCAAAGAAAGAATACTTATTTGAATTCCTATTTTACATAAATGCTGACAGTAAAAATTTTCTGCTGATCTTTACTCAAACTGAAAGGAATGTTTTATTTGGAATCTCACGATGAAATCAATACTGGAATAATCCACAGAGTCTATTTTATTCGGCGGGAATAGCAGTCGTGCGAACGGCTGCTGACGGATCCAAATGCTATATTTCTGAAAGGAAGTATTTCAAAGGATTTAGAAACTACTATAAGTACGAAAGTAAAATGCAGGGAGAGAGGAATTCAATGTATAAACGATTTAACCATATACAAAAAGAAGGGGGAAAATCTCAAATCTTTTCTAAGTGCACTGAGAAAATATCGCTGGTGTTTGCAACGGACAAACTAAGTATACAAGAACTGTGCAGATGTTTATGGTGTTTTAAATTCTAAGAAGGATCAATGCAAAACCTTAGAAACATTAAAATAGTGTCAACAGGAACTTTAGTTCAAATTTGGGGTACTCTAGTTCAATAAAAATAGCTTGAAATCCAAGATATATTTGATTGCTATTGATTATTAAAGTATCCGAGCACGTTGAAAATGACCAAATTCAGTCAAGACAGATATTTTTATTTTTTATTTTATTGAATAGAGCTATCTTTTAACTTTATGAAACATACTTTGTTTTGTTACTACACTACTTAGAGGCCAAGTTACAATCAATTTTATAAATTTAGAATAACCGGAAGTGGATTTTTGATGTACCAGAAGTGGGCAATTAAATTGCTCAAAATCTATTATGGCAAGTCTGATAACTCAAAATATTACAAATGTATTTCTAGAAAAACTTTTTGAACCTGATAATTATGTTATTTTCTAGAGAATGTACTAAGCTATTTCTTATTGTATGAATACTTTTTGAGTTATGACTTGCTATTTAAATAATGGTCTCTTAAAAAATGTAGCATTTCTTATAATGTTTACTCAATCAGCTCTAAAATTTTCAAATTTTAATAAAAAATTAAGATTTTAGTACATTTTCTAGATAAATGCCTCTAATTTGTTTTAGTAATACTTTTACTATTTTTGTTTATTACTTTTTTTCTCTAACTGCTTTGAAGTTTTTCAAAAATATTGCTAAAATTTTACTTATAATTGTGATTTTTGTAAAATTCGGGTAATTTATTTTAAATTTGGATAGGTTAAATAGTAATATTTTTTGGTATTGAGTCCTAAAAGAGCATTTATAATGTTTTAGTATGCTATTTTGTTAAAAAAGTACTCTGAACGTGTTCGGATACCTTAAATCAACCAAATTATATTTGCATTTGCAAATGAAAATTTTAATGTATGTTCACAAATGCTTGATTGATACATTGCAGGGTTTCATTATAATGTTTAAATATGTTAAAGGTTTAGTTAAATTCTAGAAGAAATACAAGAAAACATCTAACCTTCGAATAAACGCGATGAAATAAATTGTTTATTATGCACTTTCTACCTTGTAGTAAATAAAAACTTTTAAAGTTAATTTATTAGAGATAAAAAAATTATTGTGTCTTTAAAAAGAGATTCTATGACTGAAAGAGAGAGAGAGAGAGAGAGAGAGAGAAAGGATATTTCATGTACATTTTCTTCTAATGTATTTTAAATGTAATGAAACTAGAATTCCACATTTGGGAGCAGTGTGGAAGCTTGAAAAGCGGGAGGTCGTCACAGGTGTAATAATCATCCCTTAACCATGGTTTCAAATTATAAGGTTCGTCGCTGAAAGCTCTAGTCTTTTTTTGAAGTGCAATGCTAACAAAAAAATCAACCAATTCTTAATTGAGGATTGCAATCTGGATATTTGATCATCAAAATTTCTTTAATTAACGATGATAACAAAAATACGTTTCATTCGAGTAATAGGGACGGATGGGAGTAAGGATAACGACTTCAATTTTCCTACACTTTATAATAAAATTGTGACAGCATACACTTAAAATACTGGATGTCCGCAAAGTATGACTACACTTTTAAAAGTGAATTAAAAATAAACATATAAAGGTTTTCACTTACGGTTTCTTACGTTCATAAATGAAAGACTTAAGTTTCTATTTAATGAAATGTAAACTAGATGGTGCAATGTATACGTTTTGCAACATTCTCCTTTCAAATAGGCTTTACCGCAAGAACAAACCCAAGCTGTAGAAAAGGCTTTATTGAATTTAAATCATCAACAAATTTACGGTGTGAATGGGGTACCACCTGAAACGAGTCTGGAAGTGAGAAAGTGTTCCCCGAGCGATGTATGGAAAGAGGGTCCAAAAGTGTGACCGCTTAGATTTATGTTCATAACACCTTTGGATTTCTTGTTGGAATAAGTGAAAAAGAAATTATAGTTAACAAAACTAAAAACCACGCTTTTATGGTTAATCGAACTAAAAAGTAAAAAAAAAAAATTCTTAATATAAGAATAAAATGATTAACGAGAAGTTAATGTCGTTGTGGTAAAAGCGTGGGGTGCTCTATATGAATTATTATAATTTCTTACTAGTTCTGTTCTGAAATGCTGAGTTAAGTGTAAAAATGTAGTAAAACGCACCCCACGCACGCTTTTACCACAATGACGTTAATTTTCTCGTAAATCGTTTTATTTTTATATTAATGGGACACAGTACGATTCAATTGACAAAAATCGTCATAAAATCTTATCTAATTTTTCTATGAACTTAAAAAATGCAGAATTATGATAGTTTTTCCTTTTTTTTAAAATTCACATCCCTAAGGCAAATCAAAACTTTAAACTTGCTTATCTCAGAAAGATAAAATAACTAGTTTGTCTTCATTTAAAATGTGCTAAGGCTTTTTTTTCTATAGTGCCTAATGCTTTGATTTTTTTACCTATTGCTAATAGTACATGGAACAAAAGTTGGTATGCCTTTTTGAGTCAAAGCAATACTTATTTTTTAAAAAAATAATTAAATTTAGAATTTACGCATTTTTTAAGGAATTTTATGTAAGCATTCATAAAAAGAAGTATTGTACAAATATCAATCATATTATCGGAAAACCCATGCGAACTTTTGTTATACATAGTTTGACGTACTTGTAAATCAAATTTCATACGCGTACGTAAACCTTTGTAGGAGGAGTAGCTTTTTAAAATCACTTCAAAATTTTAAGTTTTTTCCTTAAAAAATTAAATGGCTAGCTTTTTTTATGAAATTTTGAGCACAAAATCTGTTTTACATAGTATATACACATAGGAGGCAACCAAAAAAATTTTGAAGACCCTTAAATTAAAATTTGTTGTGTAACTTGTATCATGTCCCCTTAAAGTGCTAAGGCTGTTTTTCTATTGTGTCTAATACTTTGGTTTCTTTTTTACCTATTACTAATAGTACAGAGAACAAAAGATGGCATGCATTTTTGAATCAAAGCAATACTTTTTTTTAAAAAAAAATAATTGAATCTTGAATTTACACATTTTTTACGGAATTTTCAGTAAGCATTCATAAAAAAGAAGTATTGTACGAATATCAATCATATTATCGCAAATCCCACACCAACTTTTGTTATACATAGTTTGACGTATTTGTAAATCAAATTTCATACGTACACGTAAATTTTTGTAGGAGGAATGAAGGAATTTTTGTAGGAGGACGACACCTGTTCAGGTGTCGTCCACGTCACTTGACCATGGTTCAAAATTACGCGGACCGTCACCAAAAGCCCTCGTGTTGCTAATCAGTGCGACGTTAATATTCTCTCACTCACTCACACATAGGAAGCAACCAAAAAAATTTTGAAAACCCTTAAATTAAAAATTTTTGCTTAAATCGTGTACCATGTCTCCTTAAGGATTATGTTTTTCCTTTTATTCTATTAACCATAAAAGCGTGTTTTTGAGTTTTTTTAAACTATATTTTTTTTCCTTTTTTAGTCTGATCTACAATAAAAATATGTTTTTTTTTAGTTTTTTAAACTATCTTTTATTTATTGATTTATTAATCTTAAATGCGTCATTTTTTAGAATCAGGAATACCCGTTAACATCTTATCAGTGCGTCAATACGGTCTGGTTTGCAAAATATAGGATCAGCCAACTGAAGGCTATCTGGAAGAGCTAAATTTAAAATACTTCATGCGAAAGAAGGTGATAAGTCAATGATATTTTTCACTAAAAAGAGCTCAATATTCTCTCTGAAACTTACAATATTACTGTAACCTCTGAATGAATTCTCAGTATTTTGGTAATGATGTTTCATTCCACACACACAGATCCGACACAAGAGAATTTAGAAAAACAGACTTCATGTCTGATTTAAGCAGTTAGAACATAAATTATTTTTTTTCATTTGTGTGAGTCTTTTTTTTAAAATTTCCCTTTTCAGAAAAACTAGACAACTTTTCATATCATAGTAAGAAATTGCTGATGCACACACATTTCCCCGCTTTTAGGGTTGTAACTTAATCTTTTAGTCTCCAAATCTGGAATTGGTACATGGAATTGCCATAAAACCACATGGAATTACTACCTGACCTTTTAAAGTGGGTAAAAATCGAATTCAAAGATTTCGTTACATACAAGTGAAGTTTATAAAATCGTGTTAAAAATGCTTTTTGTTCTCAAATTTTAGAACACTGATGTATAAGTGATGTCAACTAAAAAGTTGAATTACAGTGGCCATTCAGGATGTTGATCCCGCAATGCTTAAAAGAACGTGGCCAGAAATGTTGTATAGATTCGATCTTTTGGCGTGCAACTGTTAGAGCTCACATTGGAATCGTGCAATAAAACATTGTAAAAAAACTTTTTTTGGCCTTTACTTTATGGAAGATAAAAAAAAACCTTAAGGGAATATATCTTCGCTGGTTTATTTGTAATTAATATTTGAAAATGTAATCAATTTTTCTCTCTCTTTTCGGATATCTAGTATATATATCATTATAAATCTGTCTAAAATTACTTTATTCGACTACTTTGCTGATTTTATTAAAATAAAAAGAATATTACCACTTCAATAATCTATATAATTTTTTATAACATTTTTTACCCCATTTTTGCGAAATTAAATTCTTTTATTTTATTACATATCACAACATTTACAGATAAGTATTAAAGTAGAATATATTCACGAATTAGAGATGTGTTTACTTTATATAACTATCATTATTTAAAATTTAAATAAAACCCTTTAGCTATTTGTAAGAGTCATAATTTTGTATGCATTATGCAAATTATTCTAATTCATCATAACACTGCTTAATTTAACCATTCCCAATTTATGGTTCCCTTGACAAATAGCCTAGGTAGTAAATCTAAATAATAGACGTATCATCCAAGTTCACACCTAGAATTATTTTTATGTCTTACTTCACAAAATTCAATTAAAGCGCATGATTTAAGCTATTAGTTTAATAGCTACGCATAGAAAGCATTCTTTGTCTTTATTAATATGAATTTTAAGCAGAAATGCTGAAGGTTGATGAGAATTTATTGGGTAATAGAGAAAGCTGAGAACATAAAATTTTATTCTTTATTAGGGAAAAGCTTGAATTTATATAGAAGACGTACTTATGCATATATACATACCAAGGAATCATATATATTTATAATTATATTTAATTAAATTAACACCTACTTATTATGTAATTATATTCTCTCTCATCTTAGTTGTAATTTATTAATTTACTTATAGCAAATATTTTATGTTAATTGCTTTAGTTGAAATAAGATATAACTACTCTAATATATTTATATATATATTGATACACACAGACCAACGTTTACACGACAATCAAAACACTTTTTGAATGCAATCTGACTTGCATCTAATATTACATATTTAAACTTGAATGTAAGGATATTGATCCTTTGGGTTATAACGTGGCATTAGTGGGAGTAGTGAATAATGTAGGAGTTATGATTGATGTAGGAGAAATGAAAAATTGTTAAGAAATTGAAATACCATTCATCGATTTCATTTATTAATAGGATCATTTGGGGTGAGTTTTTTTTGTTTTTTTTTGATGATTTATGTAATCTGTTTTGGTGTTGTTAGGTATTTAATTTTTGAATATACTACATTCTCGATTTGAATTTTCAAACTTTAGAGGTGTTTTCGTTCTATACAACCACATTTCAAAGATCGGTGCATAATCTTTGATGTTTTATGGTTGTTTTATTATGCACTTAGTTGTCTTAGCATTTTAACATTTTTATGTTGTATCTTTCAGAATGCAATGGCGAATAGTTTAATTTTTTAGGTATTGAAAAAATAATTAAAAAAAAAAAATTTAAAGGAAAAGTTTTTTTAAATTTTAAATTTTTAAATTTTTGAGAATTTGGATATTTCCAAATTAGTTTACCAAGTTGCAATAGGGGAAGGTTGGCGCCATCAAACTAGTTTAACCCCACTTATCGGTCCTAAGTTCGAGGTTGCACTTGGATATTTTATAAATTTTATCTTATACAATTTTAATTTCGTTTGAAAATGCTGGATCTTCATTATTTTTATTCGCCATTGATATTATGAAATGGGATGTCGTACTCTAGGAATCATATGATTTGGAATATTTGCTTAATTATAATTGTGTGATTTATTTTATATATTTATTTAAATATATATATATATGTGTGTGTGTGTGTGGAGGAATAATTTGGGGTGATTTAAGGCATTTTTAACTTGTAATACATTGGATGAAATTAGTTTCATTATGGCTGTCGTTGAATGCATTGATGAGAAAATATGTTGCTATTTTAAAATCACATTTATTGGCAATCACAAACAAAAAGGAACGACGCGAACAACAAACACGAGCACATGGAACACAAAGGATAAACGCGTTCTCCTTCTCTCCGGAGATCTCGTCTATTTACAGTCATGGTCAACTGAAAGCTATTAAAATCATAAAATTTCCCATAAAGGCTTTTGTGATTTGCACACACACAGGAATATCATCCTGATTAAAAATAAAAACCATTTAGTCTTTTGGGAGTTAAAGCTGTGGTTATTTCGCGACAGGTGGGTAAAATAGAAATGTATCATCACACAAAGATTTGAATGGCTCAAGACAATTATATTACAAACCCTTGAGCCAAAATTTAAGTGAATTATTACGCATACAAGCACGCGCGAGCACACACAACAACAACAGCAGCAGCATTTTAAACTCAAAAAATCTTCAAAAATTGTTTTTTTTAAAAATTTCTCGAATTTAAATGTTTTTAAGAAATAAATTTAAACTGAAAATAAAAAAAAGAATTATGATTAATAAAGAAATTAAATTACCTTTTACCTTTGGGATGTTTATTGTTCAACCAATCGACAACATTTTTTTCATTCTATAAAGACGAATCAGATTTACCTTTTCGGTTTATAAAAAAAATATTTATACAGAAAGTTTCTTTTATTTGGAATTTCTTTGCATGAGTATCAATTAAAAGAATGCGGATATATTTAAAGAAAGAAAGAAGAGGAAACTTCTATCAAAGTAAAAGAATATTTTTTTCCACTTCAGAATTAAAATTTTTCTAAGTTAAGGCATTTAAAAAACAAACGAATGAATGAAACTAGAATTGAAATTGAATTTCTCAGAAGTAACTCATCTTACAAATATTCTTTCTTTCTTTCAAAGAAGCTGTCACCGTTGTACAATATTATCCCAAAGTAGCAAGTGAGTTTTTCTTGGATCTTATCCGTTTTCTTTCGGGATAAGATTCTCGTTGATCCTCAGGGATTTTTCTCTTTATTTATTCATATCGGCATCACAAAGAAAAGTAGTAAGCGCCAATCTAATTCCCAGGAAGGAATATCTAATCTAAGGAATAGTAGCACATGTAATCGAAGTATATAATGAAAATTCGTCGCAAATTAAATGGAGGCCAAATTAGCCCTCCTTATTTTTGCGAGTAACGTTACTTCAAGTACTTTTATGTTAGTGATCTGAATTAAAATGTATATTAATTATTTTTAGGTCTTTTAATTGTGAAAAGAAATATTTAGAAAAATTATATTCAATGATAAGGTTTAATCGTGGAATAAGATAAGTAAATCAATATTTGTTTGATATGTATATGTGTGAGTATAAAGTAATTTATTTAAAATTATATGCGAAGTTATAGATTTATTAATCTCAGAGTTAAAAAAAATTCTGAAAAATAATGTTTTTGTGGGCGAAATAAATTAAAAAAATAATTTTAATGTTGTAAATATTGTCCAGTGTCATGCATCTTACAAAAACCTTTCAATTTGTGTTACATATTTTATTAATAAGTATTTTTGTAATTATTCAGGGTGTCTCTAAACTCCACTCTCAAACTTGGATCGATTATATAAAATATCATAAAAGGAATTATAACGGCAAAGAAAAGAATGGTGAGAAGTACATTGATGTGGTACTGGACACGATCAATAGAAGTTGGCATGTGTGAGTTCGTTATTGTAGATGTCAACAGAGTGGGTTGGTGAGGAATCGTTTTCGTGCGCGCCGAGTTCACCAATAATCATTTTGAGTATGATCTAGCTAACAAAAGCGAAGCACTTTTGTACAATTGTATTGGAAAAGATTCCCAAGGAGGCATTTATCAAATACCTAAATGTTCATTTATGTGCGTCTGGAACTGTTTGAAAATGGATCCCTTACAGTAAAGACGCTGGACACCGGGAGATTGCAAGCAACATGGATAGTCATATATATATATATATATACAAAGGTTGAAATCCCAGCTCCAGTATTTGGAGCTTACCCCTCCAACAAGATAATCTTGAATAACTGTCTCATGGCAGTTATGCACAGCGAGGTTTTACATCTTTTTCATATCCATTATTGCAGTTGAAAGATTATTCACGATATATTGCTTTAGTATAGCAGTGTTTTCATTAAAGAAAAAACTCACCCAAGCTCTGTTTTGTTCAATGATGAAGTGCCTTTTTCACTTGAAGGGGTGCCCAACACTCACAATGCAAATACGCAGACAACACACAGCGCACATGAAACCAGACCATGTGCCACACAAAATCAAAATCATCATTTTCAATTTGGATTTTCATTACAATGTCAATTCATTACAATGTTTCTCCATCAGTATATATACAGATGTTTTTATCTTACTTAATATTTAGTTTATTTTGGTTATATTTTCCAAACAAGCAAAAATTTGGTTTCTCTTATGAAACAATTTCCTAAACTAGACTCTCCGGCAACGTCCATTTGTTGACCTTAGCTTGATTTATATTTTTTGCCACAAAATATCTTAATAACTATGTGACTTAACATAAATTTATCTTGTGGTATGTGTATGATATGATTCAATAATCAGCTAAAGGATATTTAGAGAAAACACATTTCAATTCTAGCTATAAAGTCTTCCTTTATGGTTTTACGCCTTACTATGCAAAAATTTAAGCCTCGTTTGAATTTAAAATTAGATTGAATTAGTTTTCACTACGATCTGTGACAGAATTGACTTTAGAATGGTCCTTTGGTTGCAAAATTCTGAAATCCTTTCTTATCTGTAACTTTATTAAAGTCACAGAGAGAATACCTTTAAAATGACTATTGGTTCATTTTTTCAATGAGAAAGTACAGTGAATTGGAAAAAAAAACCATCTTTGTTGCACGAAAATACAAGGGGTGATCAAATGAAAAGGTACGAAACGACACGGTGGGTACAAATATAGACTTTATTCAAAATATACACCATAGGCCTGAGCACAACTATCCCACTGATGAACAAGCCGCAGGATTCCTTGTTCCCAGAATTCCTGTGGCTGTGACGAGACCCAGTCCTTCACAGTGTCCTTGAGTACGTCGTCCGAGTTGAAGCGCTTTCCTTTCAGGTGTTTCTTCAGTGGACCAAACACATGGAAATCGCAGGGTGACATGTCCGGACTGTAGGATGGATGGTCCAACGTCTCCCATTTGAACTTGTCCAGTTCCATTTGTGTGACTCTGGAGACGTGTGGACGCGCGTTATCATGGAGCAGAACCACACCCTCCGTGAGCAGCCCCGGTCTTTTGTTCTTGATGGACCTGCGTAGGCGTCGGAGTGTCTCACAGTACACATCGGAGTTAATGCTTTTTCTGTGCTCGAGTAATTCTGTGCGCGCATCATTTGGACGCCGCTTTTTATAAGAGCCTTTGCTCTCTCCTGCGCATGCGGGCACCCGCGCATGATCCGATCCCAGTCAGAGTCTCCAATGGCATCCCGAGATGTCTCGCTACATTCTCCCTTGGCGGAATATGCAAATATTTAACTGTTTCATTTTTATGTCGTTTCGTACCTTTTCATTTGATCACCCCTTGTAGATACCTTCAAAAGATGCCTTTAAATCTACACTAAAATTTCCCCTGAAAATGAAAAAATAAATTCTATGTAAATCTAAATCCTTATAATATGTTTTATAATATATTCACATTTTATTAAATAAATGTTATTGAATATAATGCTAGTTGTACTAACGTAGTATTTTTGCGCTATTAATAAACTTAGAGATGTGAATAAGAGTGGATGTTTACATTCAAGCCTACAATATACAATGCATCTAAATATGAGTAATTATTCATAAATTATTTCAAAGAATTTTTTGATAAATTCATTGCTTTGGGTCTATGACTTATCGGAATAGTCTTCTCAGAGGTAAGAGTTACGTTTTCCCTTGGAATACGTTTTCTGTTACAGTTTGTGTGCGTTCCACAATCAATCAGTTAAAAACTGTATTCATGAAAGCAGCTTCGTCAATGCTCAGCTTTTGCCGAAGTTAAAGAGGTACAAATTATTTTATTAATTTTGGAGTAAATGTGTGTTGATGGCAATGTAAAGGTTACTCATCAATAAATGGCTGTGTAAATGTCAATTAAGACGGGCAAAATTGTGGATATTGTACTAAAGACTCAATGTTGCAGAATATGCTCAAAATCAGGAGTTACTTTTTTCTTGTAATGAATTAAAAAATTCTATCCATTATTTTCACTAGGATTTCACTCGGAATTATAAACAGAAAAGGGGAAGGTTGGCAAGTCGCAAAATTGGTTAAACCCTACACACACACTTTTGTGTAAATTATTTTATATATAAGATATGTCCTAAATCAGAAATGTTTATAATACTGCAGCATCCATATTTTCTCTCAATTCCAATATCTGTTTTTAAATTCCACAATATATTTTTTTTTAAATTTTCATTCATCTTCAATATTCCATTGATTTCTGTCTCGATAGTAGAGAATTATTAACACTATATATATATATATATATAATACACACATATTTAAATTAAATTTCATCTAAAACATCGGGTTTGTGTCCTGTATAAGTTATTAAGCTAAAATTAATTAATTTTTAGTCCTCAAATAAACAACAATCTTTTAAAATACAAAGCCTTTAAACTTTTCTTTCATAATCAAACATTCCGAGTAGTAAGTAAATAACGGTAATTAAATTAATATTCTAAGAATAGACAATTTCTTAACCTACGAATAAAGCTGATAATAGTATAAAAATTAAAGAAAGATCCCAATCTGCTTACAGGTCAATGATAAATGTTAGACAAGGGTTCGTAGAGGAGCATCGCATTTTAGAAATGCCTCATATCCGATTACATCATTTTCTGGAAATACCAACCAACTGTAGGACGATTCAGCTCCGGTCCATATACGTTCATTTCGACGAACGATAACTGAGTTTTCGTGTCTGTTGAACAAAGAGGGTCAGAGCGGAATAGATTAGAGAAAACATTCCATTGAGCTGATTGCTAAGGAAGAGGAATGATCATTTAGAGGGAGGATTATTATGACCACATTAATTCATAGAGAAACTGTGATAAATAAAGACGCGTTAGAGGTGATTGCTCATTTTATCTATTATTCCACAGGGTCGTTAGCACTTAATGATTTTCATAAGTGGTGAACTATGGCAAATTTGATATTTTAAAAGAATACTACTTAAATACGTGTAATTTTTTCACAGAGAATTACTTATAATAGTTTGGTATCTTGTCTTGAAATTCAATATAGCATAATGTCTACAAAATTCTAGTATTTCAGAGTAGTAATGATAGTTTTTTAATAATGTTTGTTGTTTCTTATATAGAATAAATTTATAACGAATAAAACGATGGTATTGTAAATAGTAACTTTGTATAAAGATGGGTTAAGCTTTCTTAAACATCCAATTAATCGCATCTGCTTAAATTTTTTTATACAATCAAATATATTAATATGATTTAAAATTAGTGTAGAGAGTTAAAGCTGAACTAAATCAACATTCAGAATAATTTACTTCATTATGTTTAATTGATTGAAACTAATTATAGAGTAGGAAATTATTAGACTGTTTTCTTTTTAATATATTTAATCTTATTTGCAAAATATTCATTTTTCCTTATCTATCAAATCATTCTTTAGAGTTCAATATGAATAATTTTGAAATTAATAAATAATGTAGCAAAACTTAGAGTGATAGATTTTGTATCGGGTACATACGTACGGTGAAAATTTCACGTAGTTCGTGTGTGTGTGTATTCTTTCTTCATGGTGTACGCAGTTTGGATGACTAAGCCTAGTAATGAGTTTTAATTTGCTAAGAATTGCTCTACATATTGTTTAGAGATTTAATATAGAAGTCCTATTGCATGTATGTATAACTTGTAGTTACATATAATATTAAATGTTTAAATATATATATAATGAAAATTTGTAGACTGAAATTCACACACACAATACACATTAAGTTTTTTGAATATGAAAGAAGAATATATTTTTAAAGTTCTAGTTAGTTACTATAACTTTTAATGTTAATTTTCTTGGACAAATTGATATTACTTTCCAGTACATTAAAATTCTTTTGGTTTGGTAAATTAGAATCTCGGAGCAATGAAACATTAGATAAATAATGCCTACAAAGGATTAAGTATACAATGTCAACATTATCATTATTTTGTTC
Source organism: Trichonephila clavata (assembly GCA_019973975.1). Classification (NCBI taxonomy): domain Eukaryota; kingdom Metazoa; phylum Arthropoda; class Arachnida; order Araneae; family Nephilidae; genus Trichonephila; species Trichonephila clavata. The sequence continues at coordinate 184,201 of BMAO01024222.1, forward strand.
AAGTGGGATATTGAAACTTATCTCAATTCCTAATAATAATTATTTTTAAATGTAATTACAAACATGTTCACATATTTAGGAAGCCTGAGAATTTTTTTAAATGCCTTCATGATTAATGATAATATCCATCTATTGATTTAGACTCTCATTATCAAAAGTCTTATTAGAATGGATTATCCATCAATAAAATGTTGACTTTAACAAGAATAAAAGAACATTCAATTTGTCATAAAGTGTCAAGGAACTAATTACTCGCTCCATAAAAAATGAAAAAGAAATAAAACATCGTTAAATTATGTTCACAAATGACAGCTGAAACTTGTTTGTGTTTTTTTAGGATCTAGCTTAACACAAAATGTTTCACGTACCTTTTGTGAGAAACGTTCCGTGTATCACTCAGTATAGCCACAATTTATTAATCCGATAAGCTGTTTTTTATATTGGATGAATAGTTGATAGAGCTGAACTATTTGTACTCTAAAATCTCCTAAACAGTGAGAAGTTTGGGTTCTGATTAATTCTAATTATAGAAGCTTTCATACTGATTATAATATTATAGATATAAGCTTAGTCTTTTGTATAAATTCAACACTGTTAAAATTTAATATGTATGTTATTCATGACATTTAATTCCAAGAAAAAAAGTTTTTTCATTTCATTTTAAAGTTATAACATAATCCAGGCTAAAGTAATTTATTTAATTTTTAATCTATTCAAGTGCAGAGTAAATTATGTTTGTTGTTGTTTATAACATAACAAGCATTATATAATTTGTATCTAATTATACTTATTAGTATATATAATGTGTGTGTGCCTGAATAAAATCAAGAAATTTCCCTATTTATTCCAATCTTACATTTACCACGTTTTTTAAGTTTGCTTGTTGCTAATAGGTTGCATTTTGGCTTCTAAGCCTTTGCAGACACGGCTAGTCCCCCAAGTGCGAGAACCTTTTCATTGGGGGCACCTTCTAGTGACGGCTCTCTGCTAAATTTTTGACGCTTGAATTTATTCATTTCCTCTCGTTGGATGTTAAATATTGTCTTGATTTAATTTTGCGAAAGTACCAGAGCTCAAGGGATCTTTAACATACAACCTAATCATATGACATGCATGTCAACGATTTTCACATCCAGAAAACCTATTGACTCAAGCCGGGATCGAAACCACAGCCTTAAGATTGCGAAGTGGCCACTTTACCTCTAAGCCATCAAGCTGATTTTTATTTAAACCTAAAAATTTTATTCTAAAAAAGTTGTTACATTTCCTTTTAAAGTTATTATTGAATTCAGGCTAAAGTAATTTATTTTATTCTTACATGATTCAACTGCAATGTAAAATTTTGTTGTTGTTGATTATAAAATTATCAAGCATCATAATCTGTATCTAATAATACTTAACTGTATAAATAATGCCGAGATAATATCAAACAACTTCTCTATCTATTCCAGTCTCGCGTTAAACACGTAAGAAATAATCGCGTATAAAGATATCAAAATTCCTAGACTTATGTGGACTCGATAGCCTATGCAACTAAAATCAAGCAAATACTGCAGTCCATGAAATACATTCACGAGTTCTGTTTGAGATAAGTTCATTGATATTATATTTATAACACATTGCTTAATAAATAGTAATTATGCATTTTAGAATCTAATCACGTCTTTGAGTTTTGTTACTTTTAGGTCTAAAAGTGAAAGCTCAGAAGGAGCATAAAAAGTGAACGCTATTTATAGAAGAGGAAACAGAGAAAACATCTCTATTTAATCTTCAAATATATATATCTTATAAGTTTGCCTATTAATAATACATTGCATAAGTGGAACCTACTGGAATATTATTGAAAAACGCAATCGAAGTAGAGAAATATGTATAATTAAATATTTTTTTTCAATGGGGCTGCGCATTGGTATTTTAAACCTTTGCAGACCTAGTGCATTCCCAGGAGCTGGTATCCCTTTTTAGCGCTGCACCCTATAGGCAATACCAATTACAGCAAGCAATTTCGACACCCAGTTTCCTCTACAGAGGGAGGTACCTGAGCTCTTGACGATGTAAACCAGTACTAGGATTTAATTTTGCCGAGAGCATCCAAGCCAAACAGACACTCTAGGGATCTTCCACATGCCGTATAATCATACGATATGGCCACTGTCGATTTTTTACATCATGAAAATCCACCGACTTGGGCCGGGGTGGAACCCGCAACCTTGGGTGTAGAAGGACAGCGGCAAACCAACCACGCCACCCAGCCGACTCTAATGAAATATGAAATATTTATCGATTTTGGTCGCCTCTCTCATATTTTAATGGATATTTTCTTGATACCCTGTCTACTTTGATTTCAATTACAACCATAGAAAGGAATACGCTACTATTAAGACCGTGATAATTATTGAAACGTGAAATAAGGATATGGAATTATGTCATGTTAAATATTTAAATATTTGAAACAGCATTATCTTTCATTTCAAAATAGCAATTTTTCCTGTGAAGGTGTAACTCTTTACTAAGTTACTAAGCACTTGGGAGTGCATGTGTTTAAGAGTTTTATGAAATAAAAAGAACTGAAAAAATACCCAGAAAACAATCTGAAGAGGTTGTAAAACAGTACTACAAAATTTTAAGTTCGTGCAAGTACATAGGTAAGAATTCGCTGAGTTTTTTCTCCATCCACTAAAAACAGTAATCGATGTGTCTGCGCTTTAAACTTACAAGAAATGAATTTTATGAAATCTGTGATGAACAAATCAGACCCAGATTTCAACTTAGAGTAGAAGATTTCATCAAAGAATGCCATGTAGAATAATGAGTGCCGAGTACTCGTTAAATTCAATCAGACATTAATGTCTATGTGATACAGTATGGAAATGCAGTACGGTAATGTGGTACGGAAGTACACGGTTGTACGAAGCCAGAAGGAAATTTTAATGGTTGATGGGTCATGAGTTCTAAATTCGGTCGAGTAAAGGATCGTTGTCTTAAATAATTAAGGTTCATCTTTAGTCTTAATTGATCTGCAAATTCTTATAGTGTTTGATGAATAGAGAGGAGTAGAGGAGTTATAGTGTTAAATGAATCTTTAGAAGTTTGATAAATGAAATACTTGTGCTTAGAAGTTGTCCTCATTTTTCACTATTAAGATCGTCTCGTTAGATATCGCGTATGCTGTGGATCTCTAACGAGACGATAATTCATTTAAAGTAGGTAAAATTGGATTAAAACTGTGTAATGAATTTTCGTCAATAGTGCAAAAGAAACTTGTAGTCGTTCAATTTAAGATTTAACTTAATACAGCCCTTCTCTTTTTTATTTTCAACAATTTAAATATATAATCAATATTATCCCCTAAGATTTTATTTAATGTTGTTTAAACAGAACATATACTTTGTCACACTTTTTTTTTTGCTTTAATGTAAAAAACTTATACTTGTTGAGATGCGTATTGACATGTTCCACGATTGTGTTTTATCAGTTCATCATGATTTTTAGAGGAATCTCTTCTAAAGTGGAAAAAAGAGCTTAATGTCATGTTACAAATGATATTTAACGAAGTTTGTAAGGAAATCACACGCAAGAAAAATAATGTAAAAAGAAAGATTTTTGATGATGTGGCATCATGCAAAACATCAAGTTTTACTCACTCTCTCTCTCTTTATACACTCATGTCCATAAATTAAGGATAATGAAGTTCAGGCAAAGAAAGAGACAGAAGCAAAACAAATTTGACTTTTTTGTAAAATCTATTTATTAAACAAAAGGTAAAGAGCAAAAAAAGATGCTATATGTTTGACATAATTAATAAAAATTGCGATTTTTACTCCATGGAGCAAATTTTAAAAAAAGGACCTATTTACAAAAAACAGTATAACATGGCTAGTATGATGGTTAATACGGAGTATGTCTCCCGGACGATGAAATACAGGCCTTACAACGCCTACGCATGCTGAGTATCAAATTATCAATCTGATCTTGTGGAATATTACACCACTCATCAAGCAATGCCCTCCGAAGTTCCGATAGACAGGTGGAAGGAGGTTGACGGGCTGCAATTTGTCGGCCAAGCATATCCCATACATTCTCTATTGGATTCAAGTCCGGTGAGTATGCTGGCCAATCCATACGGGGGATATCCTCCGATTGAAGGCATTCGTCTGCAATGTTTGCACGGTGAGGACGGGCGTTGTCATCCATAAACAGAAATTCAGCACCCATGGCGCCCCGAAAAAACGTACATGTTGTTCCAGAATGACATCCCGATAGATGTGGTCTATCATCGTTACACTCTGTACATGCAGGTCAGTTCTGGAACCAAGAATAATTCCTCCCCAAACTAGCCATCCTGCACCACCGTAACGGTGTCGTTTAATGGTGTTCTCTTAGTGGTAACGGGTACATGGCGCACTCCATATGAAAGTCCGGCGAGAATCAGACTGCAAACTAAACCTGGACTCGTCGGAAAACATCACTCAAGACCACTGTTGCGGTGTCCACAATGCATGCTCTCTACTCCAGGTTAATCGCAGGCGACAGTGAGTTGCGGTAAGGGGAACACATCTGACAGGCCTACGAGCATATAGACCAATGTGCCCTAAGAGTCTGTACACGGTCTGCCTTGAAACTGTTGTAACGGTAGCTGAAGAGAGCTGACGAGATAGGTCTGATGCTGTGCTCGGTCTGTTTCTTTTGGCAGTAACTGCCAAATACCAGTCCTCATTCGACGTTGTAACTCGGGGGTGACCTGTGCTGTAACATCTACTCACATTACCATCATCTTGGAATCGTTGCCAAAGCCTGGAAATGACACTCTGAGCGATTCCAAGTTCCAGCTGGGTACGTCCCCCCATTCCAGTCGTCCGATAAAAATCATCCAAATGCTTTATTTTGCGGTTATTGCACTAAAAGGCTTTTAAAGCGCTTGTGAACTATTTTACTTCTTTGCCACCATTCCTTATATACCCCTCTCTTACACTCTCGTCATTGTGACGTACTATCGGCGCCATCTAGTGGTTTCCTGTAATTTTCATATTTTTCTTCAATATGTGTGTGATAATTCTACAGGTGAAATTTTTATTTTAGACTTCAACTTCTGTGTGATTCTGAATTATCCTTAATTTATGGACATGAGTATATATATATATAATACCCTTTGCAAACATTTTTAAAATTAAATACAATTAATCTTTTATTCATTAGATTAAAATAATCGAATGTTATATAAAGCTCCAAATTTTAATAAGTGTCTCTGCGATAGGTTTATTCTTATATGATTATTAATAATACAGGTTTATTTTTATATTTATATTACTTTCTATTATATTTTCTCCTTAACAGTTGTTAAATTTCGATATCATTCCCATTTCCTAAAGAACTATGATCGAAAATTTTTAGATTGAGGAAAAGTTTTCAAGAAGGCCCATTCTGTATCTTCTTTTGTTTAAAATACATATTATTACACAGTAGTTAAAGACAAATTGTAAAAGATTATCGCTTAATATATTTAATATAATATAATAATCTGAATAAAGAAAACTATTAAACTCTTCTAAACTAAACAATGTTCATTATGTAGTAGTTTGTTTTAAATGGTTAAGCTTTAACATATTTACGACAGTTCAATTTAAATATATATATATATATATACAGAATTATTCAAAAAATTATAGTTTTCATCAAAGGACACCTTACTTTTTGTTGGTAAAATGTTTTTCATGTGATAGATCTTGAACTTATTGTATGATAAATCTATATTTTAATGTAAAAAAATATGTATATCAATTTTTTATGCTTATATAATGTATCTTTATTTGATCAAATTTTAAAAAAAGAGGACTACATAACAATTTCAGATATTAATTAGAAAAAAAATATAGAAGAATAAAAACTAAGCAAGATGATATTAACAAATAAGTTAAGCTAATATTGTGTACCTTTAGTTCTGAAAAAGTTTCATTACAGTATCTTACATATTATTTCTCAAGAAACAGTAAATAATAATGAGTAAATTTTTAAAAATAAAAAGAAACATATGCGTCACTTATTAAGTTTAACACAATGGGTTTTAATACGCTTATATAATGCACACAAAAATGTCACTTTAATGATGTCATGATATGTTAGATCAAGTTCAAAAATCTCATTCAAATGCTTATTTTCATGCAAATATTAAACTTTTAAGAAGAAAAAAAACTGAAAAAAATATTTTTAGTAACATAAAAAAACTGTAAAAGGCAACTTGATTTTGAATAACTTGTTCCTCAGAAAAAGTATTTCCCGAGTTATCATTTAACTCAAATAATTAATCAAGTCATCACGTTAAATTCGGATATTCTTAATAAATTGGTGTTTTTGATATATATATATATATATATATATGAGTGTGTGTGTTGCTGCGTCGAGTGAGTCCGACAACTTTGTTGCGTCAAGTGAGTCTGGCGACTTTGCTTGCTGCGTCAAGTGGGACTGACGACATTGCTGCGTCGAGTGGGTCCGACTACTTTGCTTGCTCTTCTTGCTGGTAGATGGCGCTATGACACATCAGAAGGTTTTAGCGTTTTTCTTTTCAGCTAAGGTCACCTATCCACCAACTCACTAGTGGGCGGAGTACTTTGGCGGTATCTATTGAGTTGATGATGCATAATTATATCCGGCATTTTTTTTCAGCACGTTTTTCATCAGTGAAAAGTAGCATTTTGTTTATTATTTCTGCGTAAAAATAATCTTCTCTATTGTTTTAGAAAAATGCGCGTCGAAAACCATTGTCATAAATCGCCATATTATGCTCTACCACTTCGAGAAAGGATGGAAAGCAGCACAGTCATTTCGCGATCTCAACGAACTTTTTGGCAAAAGAACAATCAGCGAAAGTCAGTGTAGGGAGTGGTTTGCCAGTTTCAATCAGGTGATAACCAGCTTGGAGGATAAGCCAGGGAGAGGTCGGCCATCGAATTTCGATGATCAGGCTCAGAATCGACGATCGGATGACTTGGTGGCCGATGTCAAAGCGTGGATCGCCTCTAAGAATCGTCTCTTCTTCGCTCTTGGAATCGACCGTCTGCCAAGACAATGGGAAGCATGTAATTGAAGTAGTGGGTGACTACACTCCCGAATAATCATTTACACATGTTTTTGTCATATATTGTCATTGATTTTGTTAAATAAAATTTGTTGAAAAAACGCCGGATAATTATGCATCAACCCAATAAATAAGCCAGTAACAGCCTAAAGACGGGAGTGATTACTTCTGTCTAGAGGTCATGTAACTGGACTTTGGATCCGAGCGTCGCGGGTTCTGATCTTCCACAGGTTTTATATCAAAGGATTTTTTTAAATTCCTAATGGTCTTGACCCATCCAAAATTTCGCAAGGTATTAAATTTTTAGTTTACCCGTCTACGAAATAATCTCTTAAAAAACTGCTACACGCGTTCCTGTTTTTAAAACAAGATAGTGCAATATTGCATTATCCGCGTATTAAGACCAATCACAAAAATCTTTCCCGGAAATCATTCGATTCGAAAAGCATGAAATTGGTGAAACTTATAAAATCTGAGATCTTCACTTTTGTGTGAACTGTCCTTTAATTTTCGAGTGTTTGTGTTGTGTTTTTTGTGTAGCCGCTTTATCTGTTTGTCCTTCAATAAAATGTGGATTTTTTAAAAAAACAAAAAGACTCCTTAATCATTCAACGACTGCATCAAATAATTTATTCTCTTTACAAAATTGTTTTAAGCAAGTGAAATTATTTAAGTTTGTAATATCAATTTGAGAATATTCTCAAAGTTTGGGTTAAAAAATTATGCTAATAACATTTCAATAAGCTCTTATTTTTACTCATGAGGAATTTATTAAATTTAAAAAAAGAAACGTAAGATCCATGAATGTATCCTGCAATTTTATTAACCCGGTACTTCATGCGGAGGGTATGTGTCATACCCTATATGCCTAACATTTTTTTCAAAACTCCATCCAAACCTTTTTCGAAAAATGAATAGTTTCTCGTGCAGCTGACTTTGAGGTCATATCTTTTGAGCGACCTTATCTTGTAGGCGAATTCTAGAGGTATATTTTTGGATACTTCCTCTTCGGGTATGTCATACCCTACGCGTGAATCGCCGTTACATTTCTAAATGCATGAACATGCTTTAAAATCTTTCTTATACAATGGACTATTATTATAGTTATCATGAAGAAATGTGATATTTAAGTAATTTAATAGATACAGTATTTAATAGATGTTTGACAACAGTATTTTCAGGCTAAAATTGAATGCTGAAGTGTATAATATCAAGTATGATTCCTCTACTGAAATCTATCCAGATAATTTAACTGAGGGAGAAATTATCATCGTTGATAAAATTACCATATCATATTCAATGGCTAGAAAATGTAATCTCGTTTGCCTATGACAATATTTTTTGTGTTGTTGAATGTTGCGACAATAAATGAGCAAATTATTTTGTTAAGTAGTCAGAAACCACCTACTAAACATTGAACCAAACTCTGATTTCTGAATTTTTTTGGATTTTGATAGAAACCAACAAGCAATATTTCTACGAAATTTAAAAAAAATAAGATCCTGTGGAAACGTTGCACTCACTCGCAATGAAGACTAAAGGAAAAACAATGTAATGAATGCTCTAATAAAAAGAACAGAAAAACTAAATTTACGTGCCAAAAGTAAAATAAACATATTGTATTTCCGACTTTTCTTCCTTTTTCATCTTTGTATGCAAATTCTATGGTAAAAAAAATGTAAACACCCTTGGATATGAGATACTCTGCGCGTGAAATTAAGGTCGTTTTTTTAGCGCGTGAAGTGCCGGGTTAATGATAAATGCTAATGCTTAACAAGATTTTTTGTAATTTAAAGCAGTATTGCAAAATATAACCACGTTTTGTTAAGAATAAATCATTTTTAATCGTAAACTTTTCTCTCTGTACACATATATGTTAATAAATACTTATAATTAATATTTAAGTACTTATAAATTAAACCAAAATTTAATTAATATTCTCTTGCATCTCATTATTCTCTGAAAATATTATAAGAGAAGAATATATATAAGAAAATTTAATACATCAAAACTTTAAAGGAAGTTTTTTCAATAAAAATTGCAAAGATTCTATCAAGATCTAAAGTCAAGAACAACACAAACAGTCGTCAATTACTTCACTCGAAAATTAATTTTTTACTACCTTTTTCATTTTTCGAAAGTAAATTTCACACGAAACAAGCAAAGAAGTGGATTTCTCGAAAAGAATATTATCATAATCCACTTACTTCATTATTCCCCTTGATTTTATCAATTGGTGAATTGAGTTTATGTAATTACAGCTTTTCATTTGGAAAGTCTTTGATCTTTCAGAAAACTTAAAAGAAAAAAAGGAAACTTTCAGTAATAACATTTAGCTTCGAAATGCCGCAATCTGTTCCTGAAAAATCCCCAGCTTGGCTCCTGGTGTCTGCCACTATTCTTTAGAAGGATAATTTCTATGGATTTCGTTTGATCATTCCGTCCTGGAAACGGGATTTCTTTCCGTTTCTCTTACTCGTTTGTTATTAAAGCTTCCGGAGTATTCCCAGAAGAAAAATGAATCGAAAAATGCACCCAGAATGCAATTTCCGTATCTAAGTTTTTAGCATTATGCTTTTCTTTCGTAAGAGTTAAGTCCGTAAGGGCGAAACAAATGCGTTTTTTAAAAATTTATTTCGGATCGGTAACTGTATACTTTCTTATGGTTAACTTCTCTGCTCATAAAGAAGGCTTTTCAACATCCGGCACATTTGACCTTTTGAAGACATCTAAAAAAAAGTAGATTTAATCGAGCAAAAACAATTTTAGAAAAAGGTAATATAAATGTCTATATATAGTATTTATATTTTCAATTTCTGGATCATGTTTCTCACGAAAATAATTCAAATATAGTTATAGTCAATCTTATTTATCCAGTCTTTTATTTTTCGTACATATATCTTATGTTTGTTAAAAAAATAAAACGAAAGATCTTTAAAGTATCCAACTACGCTCGGAATGTGATTTCGAAAAATCGCATAAATGAACAATTTCTTTGATATTTGGTATCACCTGAATTAGAATATACATATAAAAATTTTTTATAAGAATATTATTGTAAGAAGAAATTATTTAAACGCAATTTTTGGGCAAGAAAGACCCATTTTCAAAACATTTTTCTTTTATAAAAAATCCTGCTATACTAATAATATTTTGCCTGCATATAGCTAATACTTTTATACAGAGCTTAAACTAGGATTTTTGAAATATATTAATTAGAAGTGGATTTATTCATATTTTAATACATCAGAATAGAGAAATGTAACAAAACTCATCAGGTTATTAATCCAATTGATCGAAACTCTGTAAATAATGTGAATTTTTCAAAACTCTTAGTTCAGGCTCTTCAGAGAAGTCTTATCTATGTATAGGCAATATATTACTATTATAGAAGCATCTTTCACAAAAAGGAAATTGTTTTGAAAATATGACGTTCTTTCTTCATATTTTGCCATAAAATTGCATTGAAGTAATTTTTATTGTTATCATATTCTTACGATAATTTAAAAAATGTTTTTTATAATTCAGGTGTCACTAAATATCAACAGATCTATTCATTTATACGAATTTTCAAAATCATGGTTTAGAACGTAGTCCAATACCTTAAACTAATATATTTGAAGAATAAACCAATAAAAGTTTTAGCTAGTGCTACCACCCTGCATTGCAGTAGAATCAGTTTTATGAAGAATTTTTCAAAAGAAAGAGACTTAAGAAAATTCACGAAGAAAGTAGTTTATATTGTGTTTTAATTAACTAAGTGAAATTAATAAGTTAAATATGAAAAAAATGCTAGGTTTGTCCATTATGTTTGTAAACAGGATTAAAAAATACATTCTTTTTTTCCACTATCCGTAAATTCTAGGGTAAAATAAGTTTATTAACGAAATTTATCCCACAAAAAGTCTTCTTATGAATTTGTTAAGAAATTATTAAATGATATTTGTGTGTGTACAAAAATAAATAAACCAAGTAAAAACGCCAAATTTGTATTTTCAATTTCAGACCATATTTAAAACATGAACATCGATGCATGAATATAAATTCAGTAAAGGTGTTTAAATGAGATATTATTTTTTATTCCGTAATCCCTCCTCCTAAAAAAAGTTTAGGATATATGTATGAAAGCACACATTTTATTCAATATCATGTGTAATAAAAGAGTAATATGATGGGAATTTGAAAGCATAAGTAAACACCAGTGATTATCTTTTTTCGGAAATTTAGCAATCAAGATTATTAATTGTACATTTTAAAAATTCGCAGATTATTCAAAAAATCACATTTTTTAGCCAATATTTTAGTCCTATGGTATTCAAAAAATAAGGGGAAAACAAAGAAAAATTATAAAATTTCTATTCGTTGGAATGTAATGAAATTTGGAAAAATACAATTATCAAAGATGCACACTCTGGTTCAAGACTGAAAATTGTTTTCGCCAACTCATATGCAATCTGGTCCTGAATGTAATTTTTTTATGAACTGAACTCTGTGGGAACTAGAATTCTTATCTTATAAGATGGAATTAACCACTGAACAGCTGAAAGATTTATAATTGGATCAAAAATGTTGTCTCTATATAACTAAATATTAACAGTGCAAAAAAACATTGGAATCACATCAGTAAAGAATACAAGTATCTATTGACTTCCAATCCAATTTGCATGGGTACACATTTAAAGAGTTCTCATTTAGATTGCGTAATGTGTGGGTCTTACAATACTTGGCAACCTTCTTCCATAGATCCTTCTACGTCCGGGTGGGCATTACGTCGATCGCGATCGAGCGGTGGACCGCTAAGACATTTTGGGGTGACCGCCTGAAGATTTTAGCAGCTAGTAATTATACACGGAAAATTTCAGATTGGCTGACGGTCTTCTACTGACTTTAACAACACAAACTAACTTTAGATGAAAATATTATATTTTTAATGTATTTAAATTGTTTCATAATATACGCATACTTTGATATAATTATATTTGTGGCTATTAATATTAAGTTTGTATCTTGCGTTTTGCTTTAAACGCGTTTTTAAAAGTGTTGTTTCTTTATTTTAGTTCTGTAGGTATAAGTATATTTTCCGTATTTATTATTAAGTTATAATAATAAACTTTTCTTTACCTCACCACTCCTACAAAATTGGGCATTGGTGGACACAAGAATTTTTCAAGGGAGGGGGGAGTCGAAGGGGTCTATCATTATCGTGTCATATACCCGAATAAGCAGTCAAACAAATTTTTTTTTTGATTTTGTCTATTGTCGGGGGAAAAAACAGCAAAAAATAAATTACTGAACAAAAATTAACATTAATTAATAAAAAAACTACTAATAAGAAATATTTAATTACATTTTATGTAATATTTACATGGGATTATTATGAATCAAGATGGCTACGAGGGAGGGTCCGGACCCGTGGAGCCCCTCCCTCGCCCTTGTGTGCGCCATTAACACTGGGTGGACCGCAACACCTTGAAAGAATTAGAAGTAGCCCGTGTCCTAGAAAAGTCTGCCTACTCCTGTTCTATGTGTTATGGAGATCTCACGTGATCGGAATTCTGTGTCTTCATTCAGTTAGTTAGCTACAAAAAGTAACTATCTACGGTTCTTGAAGCTCTATACCTTCCTCGTTTGTACCTTCTAAAAGTAGAATCTGTTCTCAGAAATATAGTTAAAAATTTATGAAATACGGAAAAGTTCACGCGTTCGACCATTTTTATACATAAGGTTAACTCTCACTCGTTTTTATTTGCTCAATGCCACTTTACAATAATTCTTTTGATAAATGAAATCAAGTAAGTATACTTTATAATTGTTACATGTGCAATGACATTAAGCTTCACAAATTTTCTATCGTATTTCAATTCAGTACTAATTTAACCCCTTTATTGTACTGGCTTATATATATACCTCATTCCACCAGTGCGTTAACTTCTCTTGAAGTGCATATACTTATTTCCGAAATGCGATTCATTGCCTTGTGTTGCTATACGCAAAACTGTTCCGAATACTTAGATTGCAATAAATGACACTAAAAGTGTTTGTGATGGATTTACTTATATCACAGCCAAAGTTTTACTTATTTATGCCTTTTCTTTTCCTCCAACATACTACATAGCTACGTGCGCCTGTGTGAAAAACAGTGACATTGGGAAGCGAATCATCCAACCTTTTCTTGGTGGTTAAAGAGTTAAACTTGTATTACATATACAATTTTTATAATCACACACACATTTAACATCTGGCGATTTGAAAGAGATTTTTCTAAATTTTCTTCAGTATTTAGAGACCACAATACTTGAAATTCAAATAAATGACAATTAAGAACAAAATGTTTAGCTTTAAATATATTTTTGTTGCAGACATTATAAGTTATTGATGGTTAAGTATACATAATTAAATGTCTACGTATCCAACAAGTACTATCTTTTTAACTTATGCCTATTTAACAAAAAAAAAGAATTAAAAAAATCGAATTTTATCACCTATTTTCGAAAAAAATCAAATATGGATAGTAAAATACCTTAATATAATATTTATTCGAATCGAGCAGCAATATTTTTTTCCAAGTTCGACTTTGAATTAAAAGCGGAACAATTCATTGGATGGTGGAATTGAATTTGATACTGATGGTTAGGGCAATCACAGATTCATGTATGTGTTTAAAATTTATTAATGCTGGTAAAATAAATAAATAATTTATTCCTTATTAGCTCTCATATTAGCATTTTTTAAAATTTCGTAAATATTGGATACTAATAAAAAATATTTACACCTTTTATTTTTATTTTTTGGGGTGAAACTTAAAATCGATGGTGGCTTAGATTCGAATACATATGGTAATTTAGACCAAATAAGCAAACTTATATGTGAAGAACTATCTGTAGAGAAAAGCGCATTAAGACGTAAAAGTTAGTAAAATTAGACAATGTTTATAATTTAAAAAAAAAGTTATAAAAATATTAAAAAAAAATATTTAATGATGAATATTGAAAAAGTATCTGAAATAACTTAAATTTCGAAAGGTTTTCGAAAAACTCGAGCACTACCGCTCATTCGTCTCTAACGAGTCTTTGATCAATGATATTTAAATGTATTTACTTTGATGGATTTATTTTTCAACCAAAATGATAAGATTTTCCCAAATCTGCATAAATTTCTCGAAGATTGATTTACGTGTTTCAAAATAAAAATAAATATCGGATTAAAAATTCCTTTGAAGAGAGTCGATAAAAGAAAAATATCTCATCGTATCATCCCAGAAGTTTAAGTAGAAAAACCTAGTACATGCCCTGGTCATTGAAGTGGAAGTTTGCAAACTGTACTACACAGTACCTTTATCTGAAGTGGGGGTGTCGCGTTGCTGAAATGATTGATCTGCTGCAAAGTATAGCTACTGAGATTTTTTCTCTCTTCTTTTCCTTTCCCTGTAGATACTGGCGTCTTTTTCTGTTTTGGCTTCATTAGGAAACCATTTTGTTCATGGGAAGGATCATCAGTCTTTTCCTCTCTGTTCCAGCGAAATTCCTTTGTTTCTTTGTTCTCAGCATATCCATGGAACGTTTGAGGCTTTCGGCTTCCACAGGAATTGATCACATTGCTATTAAGCGAAAGGAATTGTTGCTGCTAACCTTGGTGATAAAATGTGAATACGAGTTTGGAAAAGATTTTACTTAGCTTAGTATTTGGACACCTTTTTTAGATGGAGCTTTCGGAAAAGGCTAGTGATTAATGCGCTTATGCATGTATTTTCGAAAATTTACTTTTTTCATTATCTTAATGTAAGTTGAGTATTTTTACCTTGTTTATAAGTGTTGAGAAATTACTGGTCACAAACACACTTAATTTATAAACTGTGAAGTAACTAATCAACACCTAAGCAACAGATAAAAGGATACATTTTTGGCAATTCTAATAAAAATATATTTGATGGTTTAAACATATACTATTTAAAATAAATCATGCTCATTCATATTAAAGCAAAACTACCAAACATCCGACGGAAAAAAATCTGTGATATATTGCTCAAACATTGAAACTTCTTTGTCATAAAATATGCATAAAGAACACTCACTGAAAAATTTATTTTTTAAATTTGAGCTATTGATTTAAAAAATTGTTCCAAAACTTGTTAAAAATAACCCAATGCATTAAAAGATAACATACGGTTCAATTTTTTCACATATAAGTATAAAGAATACCTTTTGAACTTTAAAATTGATAAGAAAAATGTTTCAGTGTTTCAAAATTTGCATTCAAACTAAATATTTCATACCCTCGACTTATGTTTCTTTTATGACGATATACTCTTTTTTGCAGTCTTTTTGAAAACATAATGGGTTGAGAGGCAATTGAGTGATCTATGTAGTCAGTTTTATTGCCGGGCACATTCAAGATGAAGTCGTACCCTGGTGCCCTAAGAATCCATATCACAATAAAAATAGCCTGCTGGGTGATAAGTAGAATATGGTTTCAAAGAATTCCAGTGATTTCGTGTGGAAATTAGGAAAGGAAACATCATTTCAAGCGTATTATTTTGTTATTTGATTATGGCTTAGATTTATGTGTTGTCCTTGCTAATAACTCCGAAGTAGCTTAAAGAATTAAATTCAATTCTAGCAAACATAATTTTAATACATTATTGCATTATTAGTACTGTTCAACAGAAAACGCAAATAAAAAATAATTAATAATTGTTTTTTTATTTCATGTATTTCGTAATGTTAATATTTAATTAATATTGACATTACGAAATATGTGGAAAAAACAGATTACATAGAGTTCGAATTGCGTATAATTAGGTTGTCATAACAGTAACTTAATCACAAAAATATGCTGAATAGCTTTGGGAAATTTAAATTGCTGGTTAATTCTTAGTTTATAAGAATAAGTACAAGTCTATACGGAAAGATACACTAAGATGCAACAATAAGCCGCTGGCCATTAATACTTTACTGAAGAGGTCGAGAACCACTTTGCTGTGGTGTGTCAAACCAATCTACCAATATGATTCAGAGTGCCGTGTACAATAAAAAATATAATAATAATAATAAAACATTCGGAATAATTTGATTTCCACACTGCAATATACACAGAGTTAGGTAATAGTTGTGTTTACATATAGATTTAGAGTTTTATTATGTATTAATTGTGCATCTTTAAAGATATCAACTGACATAAAAATAAGCAACATAAAATGTAACTATTTCTTCAACATGAATAAAGAATTAAAACTTTACGCATAAATATATATCTTTCAGGGGAATACTTATATATATATATATAAGAGATACAAACATAAAATATGATTATTCTTCAATACAAATAAAAAATTAAAATTGTACATATATTATGCATTTTTAAAAATATTTTATAAATATAAGAAATATAAACAACACAAATTATAAGTGTTCATGCAGTCCAGTTAAATAAAAAATTAAATTTTTAATTCGAACCTGATCCCTAAAAAAAAAAGTTCTACTCAATGTTGCAATATGAGGATATGCAATATGAATTTGTGACTTTCACTTTGATAATACTCTGAATGTTCAGCTGTTAAACAATATCTTTGTGAACTCCAACTATATTTCATATGAGAAAAAATTGTTCACATATATATGTAGAACTAAAAGTGAAAATCAGAGCGCATGCTACTTTCTTCAAACAATTAAATCCCTCCAGGAATGACATCCAACTTTTTAAAATAGCTGTTGAATTATTAAGAGATTTTTATTAAGATTTTTCAGAAATTCTGCAAATTTTGCTTTCCATAATTTTGAATATAATTTTTTAAAAAATTGTCATGAATCTGATATTTTAACATTGTTTAAAAAAATGCTATGAATTTTCTGTAATGATACAAGGACAAATGTATTTGTAACATTTCAGAATGCACCAGCTAAATGTACCTGACGATTTTAGGTTTCCTGAGATTTTCGTAAAATACATGCTTTGTTTTTTTTATTTTTAATTTCACAATGACACTTCAAATGCAACAAGAGTATATAACTTTTTCTTTCATTTTTTTATGTTAATAGAACTCGCATAAAAATGCTGCATTTGTGAGGAATTGTGTTTAAAACTTCTCATTGTTAGAATGCTTGTATTAAAATACCTAAAAATTTGCAATATTTTCTTAAACATTCGTTTATTTCGTGGAATATTTCCTTGAACTATTTGCTCAATGTATGAATTTAAAGAAAGTTTTAAGTTGCTCACCGAAGATATCTCATTACGCGTTTCCATCGATTGCTGAACTATTTTCTTTTTTCGAAAGATAATGAATACACATTCATACTAATTCTTCTAAATATATCATTATAAGCCTACTAATCATTTAAAATCTTCTAAACATTTTTTAAAAATCAATGCTTAACAAATTATCCATAAATTTTTGAAAGAACATAAATTGTCGAGTATACATAATAATACAATTTTTAACATGATTTTAAATCCCTTTAAGGTTTACAGTAAAGTTAGATTGACCAAACTCAACATTTGGTAAGCTTTTAAATGCTTTACTGCATAAAAAGAAGCTTTGTGATATTTAAAACAACAAATTCAATCTCGTCACTAATTAGAAGGAAAGGTAAATTAAACAAGTATTTCTTACTTGAAGTATAATTAAGCATTTTTAATTTCATACAATCACTATTATTATGCGCGAGTTGAAAAGGAACTCTTTCACGAATATCTAAAGACGTTTCCTTGTTATGCATTAGAAAATGAAAAGCCTAATATTTCTAATTTAAAAGTTGCTTTTATATGCAATATTTTTTATCCGAATTCTCTTTTTCTCAAACCATATGCAATTATAAATCTCCAGCGAAGTTTTCAGAGGAAATTGTGCTTTATGAATACATCAATAAGAAAATCTCAATAAGTAAAATTTAAAAGATATTTTGAGATGTTTGAAACTCAACTGAAATTGATTTCAGATAGAAACATTCATCGCGTTTTATTTCAGCACTTAGATGAAAGATTTTTCAAAATGGCATTAAAAATCATGAATTCTTTGTATTAAATATGAAATATCTAATTTGTGAAAGGTGTTAATTTATTTAAATTAATGTACAGACGAAACTTTACATTAGAGATTGATACATTTTTTCCCTCGAAAGAATGTGAAGAAATTCTTTAGTATAAAAAGGTAGCTTATATAAAAGTAATTGCGGTTATAGTGAATACAACTCGTGCGATTGTGATACAGGCTAAAACATACTGAAAAAAAATCCATTTTTTAGTAAAACGTATTATTAAACTATTTCCCTTTTGTATAAAACAGAAAATGGTGGATATATTTTTTAAAATTATAATTTAAACAAAATAATTGTCTTTAATTGTTTCTGTATGACGTATGACCACATATTTTTAATGCAATATTGACTCCTCTCACTATAAAAATCGACAATAGGGAAGCTGTGTAAAAATTGTGGTTATACTGAAAGTAATATATATATACTCTCATTAAACAAGAAATAAAAAAAGAGTTGAGGATAATTAAGGATAGTGGATGTTTTAAGGATATATATATATATATATATATATATATCCTTAAAACATCCACTATCCTTAATGTCTTTTAAATATAATAGGCTTTAAAATATAATAATATAATAATAATAAAAAATAGGTAGATCAATTTTTAACTATAATGCACCTATCAAGCAAGAAAATTTAATATGTTATTGTAATGAATTTAAAGAATTCAAAGATAATTATCACCAGCATGTTATTACTGGTGATCTCAATATTGTAAAAGACAATAATCTTAGAAATATAATGAATAAAGGTACTGGTTTTAGACTTATGATTTCAATAATAATAAAATTATCAAAAATCAGTTATATAATGATATTGAGCAATTTATTTACAAAATTGCTATTAAATATAGTATGCTTATAGAGGCATTCACAGAGTTTAAATGTAACATTACACAACAGATTAATAAATATAACTTTAGTACAGATAATAACATCTTTTTTAATTATATTAAAAATCAGATTAAAAAATTACAAAATAAATTTATTATAGTTTATATTGATAAAGTGCCTGGAAATTTTGCCTTCATTTGTAAATACTATTATAGTTTAATGCTCAACAAACATTTTGAAAATAATACAGCTTTTATTAGGTCATCAATTTCTGATAGAGAAATAAATAATCGAATTTTGGCTTTTCATAAACAATTAAAAATACAAATTAATAATAATTTTAAATTTCCACATGTATTTCTTACTCCTAAATTTCATAAAAATCCAGTAAAGTTTAGAACAGTTACTAATGGTTTTAATACATATATCAGCAAATCAGGCAAAATTCTACATGAAATGTTACAAGATACAATAAATAATCTAAATACTTCAGGCATTCTTAAAAATAGTACAGAACTTATTGCACAAATTAAAGATAAAAAGATATTTTCAGTATTTAGTTTAGATTTTGAAGATCTTTTTAACTCAATTAATATTGATGATATGATAAAAACACTAGTAAAATTATATAAAGATAATTTGTTTAAAAATGTCAAATATGATAGATTTGGTTCTCTACTCATGTTAGTTCTAAAAGAGAATTATGTTTATCATAATGGTAATTATTATCAACAGATTAAGGGTCTACCACAAGGTGGCCCAGCTAGCAACTGTCTTGCTAATTTATATTTACATTATTTTGAAAATAGTTTCACAGACAACTTAGAATTTTACTTTTTTCGTTATATAGATGATATAATCATTTTTAGCAAGCAAGACAACTTTATACCTAATATTAATTTTTATCCACAATATCTTAATTTAATACAGACAAATAGTAACAGTTACGAAGCAAATTTTCTTGATATAGAAATTAAATTAAAAGATTATAAAAGAGTTACTAATATTTATGATAAACGAGAAGACTTTAATTTCAATATTATAAAAGTACCGCATTGGGAGAGTAATGTGCATGTATCTATATTCAGAAATATTGTTCTTAATTACACACTACGCAATAAATTTCTAGTTTCTAATAAATCAGAAAAAATAAAAAATTATAAACATTTTACTAAATACTGTTTAATTCAAAACTACCCAATTAATTTTATTAATAGATATTTAAATAATGATATTCTAAATAGTAAGGATTAAATTTCCATAAATTTAAAAGGTTTATATTATAGATTTATTATTCTTCCTAGATAGTTTTAAATACCCCCAGTTTCTAGTTTTAGATAAAATTACCTTTTTAGAATTTATTATAACTTTTAAACCATATTAAGAGTCTCTAAGATAATTGTAGTATGTTTACATTTCTTATTTTATTATTTCTATTCTTTTCATACTTTTGCTAAGTGATATTTTTCAGCCTTTGCTTTGTTTTTAAATTGTATTTGGGTCCAGAATCTGGCAATAACTTGTTTATGGTACTCAGATTTAGCGCGGGCTCTGCATTTCAGTAAGCAATTTTTGGGTAAGTTACCTTTTCCATATAATGGATTTAGATTTCCTATCCATTATTTCCAATTGATATTTGCTCGGTATTATTAACAGAAAAAAGGGGAAAGTTGGCTGCCCAAAAAACATGTTCAACCCCACTTTTATATAGAAGGATTTTTTTAAAGAAAATTTTATGTATACTAGCTGTCCTAAGTCAGCAATGTTGATAATACTGGAGCATCCATTCTTTTATATTTTACTGTGTTATTTCAATTTTTCATATCTCCTTCTAAATTCTGTTGTCTTGTTATCTAGCAATTGATATTCTTTTAAGTATTAATCATGTTGAATCATCTCTCTTTTAGAAAAATTTTGATTATATATATATATATATATATATATATAAAGGAGAAAAGCGACTGGACTGACTGACTGACCTAATCACGAAATCTCTGGAACTATTCAACCTACAGACTTAAAATTTGGTAGACATGTTCCTTTGATAGAGTAGACATCAGCTAAGAAAGGATTTTTTTTCCGAAATTCGAAACGCAAGGGGCGTTATGGGGGGGGGGGTTCAGGGCTTTAATAATAATTGATTCCATGTTTAAACTACTTGATGTACAATCTTGAAATTGGGTAAGCGGATTCCTTTCAGAGAGTAGAGATCCGCTACAAAATGAGTTGGCTGAAAATCGACCCCCAAGTGGCGTTGCAGGGGCTTAGGGGGCGTTATAGATAATTATTTCCATTTTTAAAATATTTGACGCACTGTCTTTAAATTTGATATATAGATTCCTTTCGTAGAATAATGATCAGTTACAAAACGGGTTTTGTGAAAACAGACTTCTAAGTGGCGTTGCGGGGGTTTAAGGAGCGTAATAGATAAATATACCCGTTTTTAAACTACTTCACCTACCTGCTTGAAAATTGGTAGGTAAGTTTCTTTCCTGGAGTAAATATCCGCTACAAAATGGGTTATGTCAAAATTGACCCCCAAGGGGTGTTGCGGGGGTGGGGGTTTAAGAGGCGTTATAAATTCCTATTTTTAAGTTATTAGACGTACAGTCTTGAAACTTAGTAAGCAGATTCCTCTCATAGGGTAGAGATACGCTAAAAATGGGTTTCGTGAAAATTGCCCCCAAGTGGCGTTGAGGGGACTTAAGGGGTGTTATAGATAATTATTTCCATTTTTAAACTATTAGACGCACAGTCTTTATATTTGATAAATAGATTTCTTTCATAGAGTAGAGATCAGCTATAAGAAGGTTTTGTGGAAACAGACCTCTAAGTGGCGTTGCAGGGGAATAAGTGGCGTAAGAGATACATATTTTCGTTTTTAAACTATTTGACCTACCTGCTTGAAAATTGGTAGGAATGTTTCTTTCATGGAGTAAATATCCGCTACAAAACGGGTTTGGAGAAAATTGACCCCCAAGGGGTGTTGCGGGGGGTTAAGGGCAGATATAAATAATTATTTCTTTTTTTAAACTATTAGGCTCACAGTCTTGAAATTTGGTTAGCAGATTCCTCTCATAGGATAGAAATACACTGCAAAATGTGTTTTGTGAAAATCGACCCCTAGGTGGTGTTGGGTGGTTGGGTTCAAGGGGCGTTATTGATAATTTTTTTGCATTTTTAATTAATTGGACGCACAGTCTTCAAATTTTGCTAAGCAGATTCCTTTCATAGAGTGCAATTCCCCTACAAAATGGGTTTTGTGAAAACAGACCCAGAAGTGGCGTTGCGGGGGCTCAAGTGGCGTTATATACAATTATCCCCATTTTTAAACTGTTCGACGTACAGTCTTGAAATTTGATAAGCAGATTCCTTTTGTAAAGTAGAGAACCGCTACAAAATGGGTTTCGCGAATATCAACCACTAAGTTTAATTTCGGGAGATTAAGAGGCGTAATCGATAAATATTTCCGTTTTTAAACTACTTGATCATCCTGCTTGAAAATTGGTAGCCATGTTCCTTTCATGAAATAGAGTTCCTCTAATAAAGAGTAAAATGTGAAAATTGACCCCCAAAGATGTTTGCGAGGGGTCAAGAGGAGTTACAGAAAAAAATTCCTGTTTTTAATTGTTAGACCCATATACTTGAAATTTGTTAAGCATGTTTCTTTTGTTGAATAGGGATCCACTAAGAATAAATTTTAAGCAAATCAAGAGTTCTGGGGGGTTGCAGGGGGTTACTGGGACGTATTGACAAAAAAAATTAATTTTTTCGAGCTACAAGGACTATAATAATGAAATTTGTTTTGCATTTTTCTTTTGTTGAATTGAAATCCGCTAAGAGCGGTAATTTTGGAAAACGGCTCTCAACGGGATTACGGGAATATTTATAGTAAATTTTTTGCTTTTTTCTGTTAGATTTAGACTTTAAATTTGGCTTGCATGTTCAATTTACGGAGTAGAGATCCACCGAAAATTGGTTTTTGCGGGAATCCACTTGGTTTTTGAGTTACGAAAGAGCAAACATCATTCTATGCTTCAATTTTAGAGATTTTTAGAAAATACAAATTAGATGAGTTCAGCCCTTTTTTTTTTATCAACAGGCGACAGTTACAGGTATAAGTATATTTTTCAATACAATCGAATTCTTAATGCTAGGACTTATATATCAATAATTTATACATATATATAAGCTGTAGAAATTTATAAAACATCATGAAATACCCAGCGAAGCGGGCGGGTAACAGCTAGTATATATATATAGCACAAAGGTTTGGGTCCAAATTCTTACCAGTGTAAATAGAGAAGAATTTATCTAATGAATAAATAATTCCCGAACATTCGGTACGGACTATTAATTTTTGGTTTTATAACATCTACGGCCTCAGGAGTAATATGCACCAGGATATTTAAAAACATTTCGAATACCAATTGAAAAATAATCTACAAACAAATAAAAATAGATGTAATACGTTGAAAGTAACTGTAACACAAGTTTAGCTAAGTAAATTAAGTTTAGTTTAGAAGACTTAGGCAACTGAGTACACTTTACAATTTTTTTTACCTTTAATTTTTGAAATTTTGTTTTAATTGTATTTAATAAAGGTAATTATTAAGTAATAATTCCACATAAAAATTTCAAATTTATAGCAAAATTTTTGTAAAATTTAAGTTTTTTAAAAGTTTTTTGTAACATTTCTAAATCTCTAAGGCTTTTTTAAATGTGTATATTTTCTTTCAAAATTTTCTTTCAATGTACCTTATAATATAGGTACTACACTAAACTGTGCATGGGTTTTTTGTGCTGCTGCTCATTAACTTTATATTAATTTTTTCATTGCGAAACACAAAAATTCTCGAAAGAAAACAATAATTTTGATTTTAAAACTAAAAAAAAAAAAAAAATACTATGCATCTTAGAGCTAATTCCATACACAGTTTTGCAAAAAATACATTAAGAACATGAAGAAAAAAATTCATATTCCTACATCAATTATCAAAAAAGCCTTAGGGTTTTTTAAGTGATAGTATATGTTCAAAAATTCAACGTGGATAAATATCAGTTTGAAGTTTTCATTCTATAAATAGCATGATACAAAATTCATCGAATAGCCTGAAACTTATATGAAATGTTAATTAGCTTATTTAAAATTGCTTACCCTAAGAAATTGCAAAAATGGAGAGCAATCAAATGGTATACTGGTATGATGAATATATAGAATAAAACAAATGAAAGATCAATATTTCATAAAACTTTACCTTAAAAATTATAAAAAAAATAAATACTCACACCTCAGAGATAATTCCATTGTCAGTTTTACAACTTAAATAATACACAACATACACAAAAATGTTAATGCCTTTATTTTTTATTTCCATGATTTTAAAAGCCTTCGAATGCTAAATTTTGTACACAAATGAAATTAAAATCAAATAGTTTATAGGTAAAATAGTATAACAAACCAAAGTATTTTGTTTAAATAATTATCTTAAAATATTTTAATAATAATTTTGTTGAATTTCACATATATGGGACATACTTATATCCCCCAAAACAAATATATAAGCATTGGAGAGTTTTGCTATTCTTGCGAATTAGATTTTTAAGTATCAGAGTTAGCAAAATGAAATTTAGTATTTGTGTATTTTGGAAGAGTACGTTTTGAAGTCTTAATTTTATTCATAATAATACCATAAAAAGCACGTCCAGCTTTTAAATCTGTACCAAATCCCTTTGCTCTTCAATAAACAATACACAAATTAGAATTTTTGAATGAATTGCACAATTCTTTAAGGAAATGTGTGATTTGTTACTACATATGCAATTCTACATACTATGTTATTTTCATTTGCGCGCGGTAGAAAAATAATTAATTCATTTTTTTTATCAGTTACTTTTCTAGCAGATGATCTGAAAAGCAGGCGTGGCAGTTTAGTTTAGTCTGCTGTTCAGCATTAAAAATTGTTCCTTGACTTAATAAAAAATGCAGGTAAAGCTTTGAAATTTTGCAGACATGTTTATAATGATTCGATGTTTCATATATGCCTATAATAAAATATCGATTGTTTGATGATTTTTTGGGTACCATGTCGTCTTAAGTATATCATTTTATCAGTATGGATGAAGAACGTTTTTCTTCAACAGATTTTTCAACGAAGTTCTAAATCTAGCAGAATTTTAAATAAATTTTTGGTACGCATGAATTGAGTCCCCCCCCCTCCCCAATTTTTTTAATTATTTTATTTATTTATTTTTTGAAGTATTCATGTTTCACTTACTTTCTGTATTTGAATCCTCAGGATCATTGTGACCTTCCCTTAATTCATAAACCAGAAAATTAACTTTGTTAAACTGAAAGGTACATTTGATTTTTTAAAATGGTATCCTTTTGACAAACTTAAAAGATTATTTGTAATGCTTTACATGTTCTGTTTCAGAAGAGCAGATAGTTTTTAAAGTATTAAGTATAATTGCGAGTAAAATCAATTATGTACTTATCCAAAATTTTTTGAATGGCTCTACTAAATGTAAAAGGGGCGTTTTTAAACCGGAAAGATAATCTAACCACTCAAAAAGGACAATGTTGTTGCGAAGGAAAATTTTATTGTATCTTCATTATGAATTAGAATATTTCAGTATGCTGAAACCCCATCTTTTGTTGGAAAAAATTTTGGCATTATATTTAATTCATTTAATAACTGAGGAATTCTGAAAGAAGGCTCTACATCATTTTTATATGTAATGCATTTAAGCATCGTCGAAACTAAATACACACTCATGATTCTTTTTAAAATTTTTTTTCTTTCTGTATATTACAGTTAAAGGGACCGAATACTTAATATTACTTTCCCGCATTATACCTGTTTACAATAACTCATTAATTTTCTTTTTTAATATCCTGTCCTTTGCCATCAGAAGTTTTATAAGCTCTGCGTAATATTTCTCTGACCAATTGTTTCTGAAATTATAGCTTATCCAAAATATGAGAAGATGTTACAAGAATAACATATGCAAAATCATTCACTAAATTCGCCGTGGGTAGCTTAGTGGTTAGAGCATCGGTCTCCAGACCGGAAGGCCTGGGTTCGATGTCCGATGCCACCAAATATCCGCCGAGAGCGCACGGAGAAAGTGCTCGTTAAATCAGTGGGTCTGAATGGTGTCGCCATCTATCGTGTTGTACCGAGCAAAATCGCGTTGTCACCTTAATGGGGCTCAAGGCTAAGGCTAACGACAGGCGTAAAATTCTAGCCCTTAGCCGGGATGAATTTCGTGGACCTTGATCTGATGTTACTGTCGATCAGATGGCATAAGCAACAACAACATTTTTGTTGCTTTTGTGCATCATGTTGAATTATAACTTATCCAGAAGGAAACAAAAGTTAATTTTAAAAAATGTCCTTATTCCAGGAAGAAGTCACATTCGATGTTTTCACTAAATTTAGGTATTTTGTCTAAATATGAAAATAATTTTACTCAATGGTGCACATTTGGATTTCCTTGGTTTGTACATAATACATGCACTACGTGCTAAAAAGTCATGATTTGGGACATAATTAGCCCTCTAAATTTGAGGTGCCGATTTGAATGTTGAGTCTGGTCAGGCGGCATAAATCTGTGAGGATGTTCTCCAAAAAAGTGTCATAACAGTTCAGTAAGAGGTGTGGTAACCGGGTGAGAAAGAATAATCCCAATGCAGTCCTTGCGTGTTGTAAGAGGCGACTCAACAGAACCTAGTCCATCAGGTTGGAGGTTGTGTGTGAGGCTAACAACCCCATCCCGTAAAAAAGCTCATTGTTCAGAAATCTCTGGAAGTAAAAGCCGGACGGATCTCACCCAGATAATTTACACAGAAAAAGGTACTAAATATAGGAGCATAGAATATACGAACTCTACTTAAAAGTGGATCAATGAAAATTATAATTAGTAACTTATTATTAGCCCAACTGAGAAATCGATTAGAGGTTTCGTCACCATCAAATAAATTTATCCATGAGTAATATTTAAAATCTCCAATTAAAAAAAAGCAATCCTTCTATCAAACATTCTATAATACTAAGAGAAGATGGACAACTGCAATTATTGATTCACATAAATTTTTTCATGGGCAATTTTAATGGGAAGTAGTTTTTAATACCTATTACTTTTAATTTTGAAAACTATTCAATAGTGGAGATTGAGTTTTAAAATTGCTTCCTTCATGGAATTTCCAACATTTTCATAATTCAACAAATTGAATTCTTGGTTTATAACACAAAAACATATCCCCTGTAAGAAAATTTTAAAAAAAAGCATTACCAGGTTTCATTTAAAGTTGAGATTTCAATTGTACAGTAGATCTATTCTCATAATAAAGATAAGTGACAATTTTCATATCATGGTTTAGATCAAATAGAATAATCGGATGCTGCATGTTGTAATTGACATTAAAATTATTAGACATTTTGGTATCGTTTACAAAAGACATCGGAATCACGATTTCTTTTTTGAATATTTTTACGATTTAAACAAGGATAGTAAGTTCAAAATGTACTGTGTGCTATAATTAGAATCAATGTAAGCATTTCCGAATTTGAAAACAAGCCATATATTAGATATAAAAGTATGTAATACTGGGTTTTTCCTTAAAAGCAGCTTTAACAAGTAAACACGCACTTAAAAAAATAAAATAGCATACATTTCTAAATGTAAGTTGTTAAACATGTTTCCTATAAATTTTCAAATGTGTTATAGCGAAAATAATAAATATTTAAAAAAAAATTTAGAACAAGCTATATATTTAGTTTTACCTTAGGTTTAGAATCAACATATGCCCAAGACAGCCTGATTACTTTTGATGAAACGTAATTTTTCTCACATCAAGCAAACCGAAGTTTCCTTTATTGATAAATTACAGTATGAAATGAAATCTCCCATTGGTAGTGACTGCTGAATGATAAAACGATTTAGGATTTTTGGATGCAATCGTAACGGAAAGGATACAGAAAGGTATGATGATGACACATTCTTTAATTAATTATAACTTTATGTTTACAATTTATAAGATGACACATATTTAAATAAGAACAATGCAATCACAAAAAATAAAGGCAACGACGACTACACGAAAATGATCAAGCAAAGCATAGAGCCGACAAAAGCGTTCTCGGCTTTATCCAAAAGCCCTTAGCTTATTAAATGTAAGAAACTGGTAGAATGTCTAAAATATCACATAATTTACAAGCTTTCGATGAATAAAGAAATGCCGCGTCAACTCTGTATAAAATTTGGCGACGTGGAACTTTTTGAGGATTTAAGGTAGCAGTTAATGTAATACTTACGTTAAGAGGGTAGTTTAAGAGATTTAAGAAGCGTGTGTTGTGTTGTGAAATGTTCAGGACCAAAATGATTTTTAAAAGTATCCTTTTAAAGGAATTGGTGTACATAATCTCTCTCTTTGAATATATATATATATATATATATATATATATATATTTTTTTTTTTTTTTTTTTTTTTTATATATATTCAAGTTCATAATTGTGACAGTTTTTATTGTTCGGGATTTTGTGCATGAATCTTTCGCTTTCAATCGTGTCTCATCAGTGTTCAATGGAACTCAGATCTGGCTATCTAGGTAACCAAATATTTCACAAGAGTTTTCCAGAATTTTTCTTTTAGCCTATCATAAATGATTTTGCCCAGAGAAATGACTTACTCTAAAAAATCTTATTTTCGTTTTGGTACATAAGTCCTTGAATGGCAGCAAATGCTTTTCAAGTAGCTGATCATAGTCAATTATCAGCAAGGATTAGTTCAAGTTCGCCACATGACCTTTTTCATGTTATGTAAAAATAGCTCATATCATTATAGAACCATCATTATCTTGTACAATATATTGTTGATATCTTAGGCGCTTGGTCTTATTGGCCAGAATAAGAACAATAGACATTTAAATGTTATGACGTATGAATGTTACGTGTTGTATCGGACAGGTAAATGTGTTTGTCTTGTAAGCATTTTAACTTATATTCAGTTAGCATGCGAATCCCTTTTCATAGTTTGGCATTCAGCCACAAATTCTTTCTCCTAAAACATAGATTTCCAAAGTGGTACCTATTAACCACTGAGGTGCTTGTGACTGCGGAAAGGGTTCGTGACAAATTAAAGTTTATTTAGGGTTCCGTGGACAATGTTAAAAGGCTCGCGAAAGGTTTCACGTAAATTAAAATATTACTGACCAATTTACAGTGTTATGAAAAAAAAGTTAAATAATCATGAGTTTTACGAGTTAAAAATATTTAAAGTAAATTATTACGGGTAGGTGTGCAAAATACAAGCATTGATGTGCTTCATTCGGAGGAAGTGGGACGATCAAGTGTCTGGCCGTCAAGGAGTTTTAAATGAAAACGGAATCCCTGAGCTACATGCTATAACTTGTCAGTATAAAATAGCCGAGAGATGTATAAAATGAATGCGACTAATCCTCCTTAGTTATGAACAGAAAGTAGTATTATTCTTTGTATTGTTAAGAAGATGGAGTACGTTACGTAAGTATTTTGAATACAATTGATATCCTGTAAATAAATTCATTTACAAAAGTTATACTTTTGTTAAATTTTATTTAAAAAATTGTCTTATTATGTAATGTTTATCAATATCTCTTTTACTTGGCATTTTCATGACACCAAAGTAAAATTTGTAGTTTTTCTATTATTCATTGAAAGAGACAGTTCTCCTGGGGATTCCTGGATAAATTTTTGGTATGAAGAGGTGTCCATGTGCACTGTAAATTTGGTAGCCACTGCCCTGGAGCAACCTGCCAATTGCGTGAACTACTTCGAATGTGGCTAAATTTATTAAAAAATACCAATCAATCATTGATGCCCAGTATCAAAGAATATCAATGGACTTGACGAGTCTCTTCTGATTTTATTTTGCTTCCTGTGAATACTTGAGTAGACAATAGTCACCCTTCAAGAAATCCTTTCGATAACAAGTTTTCTAAAAAGGCGCTTTTAACTACTTCAAAATTACTGATTAAAATCTATATACAATCAACCCTATGATAGATGTTCGTTTAAAAAGTCAAAACTTTTTCTTATTTTCTAGAAGATTTTGATTCAAAAATGCGAAAGAAAATTTTTTGAAAGAATTAAACCAAAAAAAAAAAAAGCCGAAATTGAATAACTGTATGACAGTTTTTAGACTTTGATTGTTCTGTTACTGCGCCTACTTTTATTGTTTAAATATTTTCTTGCCTCGCAGACCTGGCCACTCAGTAATATTCTCTTTTTGCACAATTAAGAGATATGAAGAAACTGGGAGGGAACTGGGAAATAGGAGGGAAAAAAGGGATGTTTAATTTTCTGTTAAAATTTACATTTTGATGCACAGACTGAAACATTTCAATCAACAACTACGGCTGACCTTGATTTCTCTCATAGTGTTCAATACTCGTGAGTTTTCCGATCGTCGCATTCCAGAATTAACGACGATAATTTTTTCTATATGAGACATTGTTTTGACTATGTGTTCCTGTTCTGTGTGGTATTGATATTTATTGAATTCATTCTTTTTTGTCTATATGATATAGAAGAAAACAATTTTTATTTTAAACATTGTTGAAGATTAAGAAACTATTTGTGTCAAGCGATTATTGCAAGATACCTCAAAGACATTTATTCTAACTTCAAACAATGTTTTTTTCATTTTTGTCTTTCAGAAACACATTAACAGATGATTTTGCAGATCGCCACACATCTATCGCGCACACCAACCAAAGATTTAACCGAATTTTTGTTGTGCAAAGAGCATGTGTATATAAATATGAATTAAAATGTTTTCTGCTCTTTTTCATGTAATGTTTTTCTTGCGTTTTGTGTGGTCACTACCATTCCTGAAAAGCGTTTCCGACCATATGTTCCTATGTAATTTTTCATCGTCCAAATATGTGAATGTACTCTATACGTATGTCCTGAAAGTTTGTAGCCTCTGTACTGATACACCCTGCAAAATGTCGGTTATTTAACTGTAAATCTGATGAATGCTTTCACAAAAATAAAGGTATCAAACGCGTTTTCGATCTAATAATTTTTCACATAAAAATTCTCTTTGTATCGCTGTCAAATATGATGTTCGAACTAAAATACTTGATGAGCTCGCTACGGTCCATTCAAAACTTTTTGATTCTCTTACTAGTACTGGTAGTTTCGTAACTTTGGTAAGTCAAAATGTGTTTATCAGATTCTTGGGCGAGTGAAGTCTTGGACGGAATCTATGAAATTCTTAAAATTGGTAATAAATAAGTGTTTTTCCAGATCTCTTAGCATTATAAATTTTGATGAAAGTTTATTTCTCTTACTAAGCAAATATGATTTAATTACTTTTATTTCGTACGCAGCACTGTTTGATGATGTATTCAATTATATATGAAAAGATTTTATTATTTTTATTTTTAAACAAATAATCGATGTGAAAATATTAAAAAAGTTTCAACATGGCTAATTTTCACAGAATACACTACACAAATAATGTTTTACAGTAATGAAAAAAAAATTTAAAGCAAAATTATTTGGTTAAACAAATGTTATATTACTTCTACACGATGTTCTATTACAAATAAACTGATGCAATAGCAATAAATGACAAAAAATTGTATTTATTTTATGGATAACGCTTAACCGTTAATTCATGTTTAGGAAAAAAATCATTTTGCTAAAAGTCAAATATGAGAGATATACAGCTTATATATATATATGTATATGTATATATAATATTAAAAAAGGAATATATGTACATAAAAATAACTAAGACATAACATTTTTGATGAAAATAAGATAAAATAAAGAAATATTGAGGGTTTTTAGTTTTATTAACTCTAGAACGAGAAAATTCTTTTCCTTTTTAAACTAAAATTAATAAAAAGAACTTTTTAGGACAAAAAGTAACATATTGGCCGAGAATAAACTTGAAGTTAATGTTATTGTCAGTGGGAAACAGACAAGTTAAAAAACATTATAACAGGAGCATGCGAAGTTAGTGCAGGCTGTTTACACGTCATCTGCAGCTGTCAGGTACAAAAATTAATTTGATATCTCATTATGAGGTTAAAATTGGCAGTTCAGAAAAATGAGTGGAATGCAAAAGTTTTTTTTAAAGAGATTATTGGTTAGTACTTGTTAAGAGAATTAAAAAAAGTTCTATTTTATGATTTCTGAATAATTATTTTATTTTTAAATTTTATCTTAGATATTTTTAACGTGGTTTAAACTCTTAAATTGGTGAAAATAAATCAATTGAACGAGTCACTTTATAAATACTTTTTTCTATCACCTAAAACATAAATTGATTTCTTTTCACTTTATAAAAAAACTTTATTTTAAAGTATATATTTTTGTTGCATATACCCAATTAATTGAAATGTTTTTGAAGAAGAGAATCAGTATGCTAAAAATTCATGTTTATGAGAAATTATTTCAGAGACAATGTATATTTATTACCAGTAATTATTACAATTTTAAAAATATTAGATACTCTTGTAACTATTTTATATTTTTGGGGAATAAATCTATCATTTTAGTGGATTATTCATCTAATTCTTCATTTGACTGCTTGAAGTGTCGACTTAGAGATTGATTGAATATTGTTTTAGATTAATGAACTTCTTATGATACAATAAATACAACTTTAAAATTTGCTTCCAGTAATAAAAAGGTAAAGTTAATAACGGATGGAATTAAATATTATCAAGTTTTCATAAAACTGAAGGATTTTTCAGATATAAAGTATCACATTTTATAATGAAGGATTAATTGACGATTAAGGAACACTAGTTTCGAAGTAGAATATATTCAATTGGTTTACTATTAAATTGTGCATTAAGTTTAATTGCTCAATTTTTATCCATCTATATAATGACAATGTTTAAGTAGTGATTTTCTTTTCAATTTAAAATATCAAACTAAACTCAATTAAAAATGCAAGAAAGAAACTTAAAAAAAATAATATATTCAAACAATCCAATAAAGTTCAATTTTATTTATATAAAGTATGGCAGTTTTCTAGATTTTATTGATTTATTTTTTGTTAAAATTCTACTGCAGTTTTTACATTAAAATAATTCCGATGATATTCGTAATTTGCTTAATACATTGATAATAAACTGACTCTTACATATCAAATGCTTTACAGTAAATATATTAATAATTAGCAGTTAAATTTTTTTTTACAAGTTTAGAAAGGTATAAAATCTACCTTATAAATTCAATTGAAAATGCGTAAGGGTCTGCCAAATGTTCCTGATATGTTTCTCAACTTTTATATTTTTTTAAATAGATTATGTCATTTAAAAACTTGATTCGATAGCGAAAAGTTAAAAATATCTCTACACACATTTTATGATTATCAATTTGCAAAAAAAAAAAAAAAAAATCTTCGCTACAACTGCTAAGTATTCATTAAAATTAAACTATTAAAATTTATTGATTTGCGAGGATTTGTTCTAAAGTAAACTTTTAAAATATAATTGACTTTATCTTTGATAACGTACACAAACTATGAGAGTAGAATAAGAGAACTCTTTATATTTTTCGGTGTATATAACTATACCCTTTAAAATATTAAATGATTATTTTCTTATTAATTAGTTTCCAAAACCAGCCATTCATTTCACGAACAAAACTTTTTGCGCCAACTCTTGATTATTTGTTCTTTCTTATTATATTATTTTTATTACGGGATTGGTTACACCATAAATAGTAAGTACAAAATTGCTTAAGTATGGAATACTTCGCATGTTTAACTGTCATTGAAAGTCCCATTTGTTAAAAAATCTAGAAGCGTTCATTGACCTTTTAAAAATATTTCCCTAACGATAGAAATAACGAATCGCCCAATAAAATGGGAAATTGCAGATTTTTTTTTCACTAGCCTTATTAAAAATATATACGTGTAAAGATTGAAAAATTATGTTATAGTATGCATAATTATATGTGTTCCAGATTTATTTGATGAATTTGCTAATATTTTTGTGAATATTATTGTTAGGTGTAACATTTTAAGTATGTGATGTACAAAAAACCAGTAAACTACTTCAAATTACGCACCACAATGATACTCATCTGAAAAACTAAGACATTTTTCAAAAATAAATAAAAAGTGTTTTTGAACTTTATTAAAACTTATTATAATTGAAAATGCTTACTATTGATAGATATTTCACTCCAAATATTTAGGAAATTGCACACGTAATTTTAATACATGCAAATTATTATTTTTTTTTTAGTTATCTTTCAAAAAAATATTACTTTTTTCTGGCATACATTATTTAGTTAGAATTATTAACACCGGTTTGAAATGGATAAATATTGAATTGATAAATAAGATAAGGAATAATTACTTATTACTTTTTTTTTGTTTCTGTCACAGCAATTAAAGGTTAAAGTTTTCACATAATTTAAAAAATGCATACATCAGTATATACTTAAGTTGGATTAATTCTAAAAAAGTCCCAAATAAGTCAATGATTCTCCCAGAAAATTTGAATTATAAAAAAAAATACAGCAAATTTAATTATTCTTAAAAAAATGGTGGTAGCAGGATTAATTTTAATATCCTTCTTTTTTTAAAAGCGCACAAATCTTTTTTTTAACGGAACATTGATTATTTACATCCCTAATTTAAACATTTAAACTTAACTTTATAAAATGATCTTTTACGTATGAATAAATCTTCAACTTAATTATATCGATTTTGCAGTGCATTTTGAGACCGTGAATGATTCAAAAATCCACTTAATCCTTCGAAAGAGTTAATGTACCAAATGCAATTGAATTTCAATGTTTCATTAGTTGAACCGTCACATTACGAGAATTTCACGATAGAAAGTCTTAAACTAATTTCATTTAAGTGCTTAAATGAGTCCGTCACGAAAGTTAGAATTCAAATTCTGTTAAAAAAAATACTTCAATTGAAATTCAAGAGTTGGCGTTAAGCAATAAACAAATTTGGTAAAGTTTCATATAACAAAGTTTTTGGAATTCAGTATATATCCTTACATTTTATTTACCACCGTAATCCTAAAAGAATAGAAATGTTTTATTTAAGGTCTACCTAAGTTTCTAAAGTATAATTTATGACTGTAATTCCCACTTTTTCAGGTTTCTATATTTTAAAGCCCATGTAAAAAGTTTTTAGATCAGTTTTTTTCTGCGATTAATATAAACGGGAGATATAGAGGTCTTTATAAAATAGCTGAGAGAAAGAAAAAGGGAAAGGGTGCAATAAAAATATATATAACCGGATATAGATTTTCTGTATTTCATTAAATGCAAATATGAATCAAAGTAAAAGTTATTTTATAACATATTCTATTAAAAAGTCGTGATTATTTGGTATAACTGTAACGATTGGCTATTATTGGCAACATCTGTTTTCCGAACTTTAGTTTTCATTTGATCTGTTTACTGCTCTTGCACTTGTTTCATCACCGAACTTTTGCTGAATAGTGTTTCATTTTTGATCCTGCTTTTATTATGTTTACTATATGTATTTGTTTAATGGGTGGGATATGTTATTCATATTAAAGAAACACAAGTTCCTTGGAAATTGTTTCACAACTTCCCTAAAAAACAGCAACAAAAGAAATTGGTTGGTGCATCAACCAATTTCTTGTTGATGTATCAACACAAAAACGGTTAACTTGTAATGAAAAATATGCATACCTTTTAAGAATGTTCTGGAGAAAATGCTGTGGAGAAAAGTGAATATATAGTTTGAGCTAAACCTTATAGATGCAGAAATACTTATTAATGTTTTGTCTATATCTATTTTGCTATCCACAGAGTGTAATAAGAATGATTTGTATTTGGTGGAAGACTCCACTTCTGGTTTAGGCTCCAACTTCATTTTAGACCGTAAAAATTGTCCTTTTGAAAGAGTTTTGCTTCTTCTAAGAAAAAAAAATAGTCCTGTGAAATAAACACATTATTCGGATATGCTCTACGAACAATAAACGCATGAATAATTTAAGTACTAGGAAGGAACTTTGGGATACATAAAACTTGCCATTTTTTATTTCAAATGTTTTCTTTGGATTAAAGGAAATGGAACTCCTTCATGCTTCTGTGTCAACCGCTAAAAAGTCATTGAAAACGGCTTCTGCTGCGATGAGAAATAATATTAATCCTGAAATTTCTGCTGGAAGACATACTCAACCATCCTAAATACCAATGATAGTTCACTCTGAGGAACATCGAGTTGCTTAGGAAAAAAAGTTTCTCAAACCCGCTATTAAAGACCCATAAAATTTTGTTTTCAGGGACCAATCTAAAACAGAAACAATTGCTGACTCTGAAAAACCAGTTCAAACTAAATGCCATTTACAAACTTGATATAGAAGGAACATCATCAGTATTTCCATTGCTCTAATGAAATCAACCAAGATAACTATACTTAGCTATACCCCGCCAACATTCTGGAAATTATTAATCGTATTGAAAATATAAGAATTTCAAAAAACCCTTGTAGAGACGGAATAATTACCAAAAATTATTTTAAAAAATCCCTATTTTAAAAGTGTTTTAGATCATTAATATAATTGATAATAAACTGGAATTACGATATTTTCCTAAATCCAGGAAAAATCCTGCCATGGTCCTGTTTCTTAAGCATGGGAAGGGCATCATCTGCCTAGAGAGTTGTAAACCCATTTCTCTACTCCCCATACTCAGTAAACTAGCTAAAAGAATTTTTTAGAAGGACTTGCTATTCATTTAAAAAAATAATAATATTCTAATCCCGAAACAGCACGGGCCTGACCTCAACTCTTCAATTAACACCAAATCCTGGTGTTAATTGGCAAATCCATTAAATCAGGTGTAAGGAGAAATATTTATACGACTTCAGTTTTTTGGATATCCAAAAAAAAAAAAAAGTTTGGTAGAGTATGGCCCACAGGCCACATCTACAAATCTATCAAATACCATAACCACCATCCCTTAACATAATTCACTTTGGCCCCTCTGCCGGAACGTTTTCCTTTCAAAATAAATATAATGCTCTCAAAAGAAAGACCGATAGGAGCCTCAAGGCTCACTTCTTATGACATCTGTGTTAATGATATCCCTACTACTGATAATACCCTCCAATACATGTAAGCCGGAGATACTGTAATATTAGTTCAACACAAAAATCCAAGACTCGTAAATCACTTTCTAAAGAGATACTTAGCCAGCCTTGAAGACTGTTTCTAAAGATAGAAGATCATGCTTCCACAATGGAAGAATGCAGGTGCAAAGAATTCTCACGAAGAAGGCAAACCCCTGAAGTTTATCTTCAAAATAACTGAATTCTCTGGTATCTTTTAAGATACTTTAGATGAGAAATTCTGATCTCTGACAGCAAGAAGAAAATATTATAACTAGGCACTATTCTTAAAAATCCATTAACAGGTTTCAACAAGATTGATAACTCAACTAATTCAATCGTTTAACAAATTGAATGATATATCTCAAATCTTAGTTTTCAAAGGCCTCGTAATATACTAGTTTTGATTCGGCTTTTATGTTAAAATTCATATTTTGTTTAACACTCTAAATCTTTTCATCTTCACAATTCCCCCCCCCCTTGGGTTAGCAGATTGGCTTTTTCAGGCGTACTACCCTGTCTCTGATTGGTTGTTCCTTTTCCATAAACCTATATAATTTTTTTTCTGACACCCAATCACAGACCTTTTTAAGATCCTCCTATATAGAACATGAGAACGCTCCGGGAATTCTAGTGTGTTTATTTATACTGAAAATGATGGTGACGGAAATTCAAAGAGCTACTAAAAAGTCAAAAACATTTACAGTACATGTTACCTTGAGAAATATGAATGCATTGAAAACATTCAAAATCGTGCGAGTAAATTAATGAAAGTGTTTTGATGTAACGGACTTGTGATTAGATGTAAAAGGTTAGGAAAAAAAACAAACAGGCTGTTAGCTGCCTTTGTCTTTAATTTTATTTCAATAAATCACATTATACTTTATACATTAACCTTTTAACTGTCATGCCCGATATTAACTCGGGTAATGCACTAGTGCTCCGAAATATAACGTCCAAGTACTAGACGGGGTAATTTATCTTAGGGAATCTTATTGTAATACTCGAATACATATCGGTAGAAGTTTATTTCGGTATCAGTTACAGAACGGTCTAATCATAAATTTTCAAAGAAGTAAGATTTTGGCTACAACGTGGAAATATAAGAAGGATGTGTGCTTGATGAACATCTTTCATGATATTTCCATGGTCAACCTCAAAAGTAATAATAAAAAAATTAAGATATACTCAAGTTAAAGATTATTTCTTACTTCAATTTAACTATGGGTAGTGTAGATTGCTGTGATCAGGAAATATCCTTTCTTTCGACAGTCTGAAAACACCAGAAAAATATTATAAAAAAAATTACATTTACTAGAAAAGGTACTCTGGAGCTCAATTTTGCTCTATAAAAATGTAGTTGAGTAACGTATTACATTGAATTTTGAATCCAAGTTGTAAAAGAGCTGTTACACAAATATAATGACGTAGCTTCTCTGAGCAAAACATAGCTTGCAGACCACTTACAGTAAATAATCTTGCCCGTCTTATTGAACGGCGTTTTTTCCCATATGTTTCCTATTCTTGCAAAACGAAAGCCTACAAATCAGTACAAAGTTTGTATTTCAGAAAAGGATACAAATGGGGAAAACAAAGCGGGAAATACGATTCTGGTATAATGATTGCGCGGAATTGGTTTCTGCTTGGAAAAGTGTTTCTTGTTATACTACAGAAAAATGAATTACTGAACTACAAATAGATATTCATTTTTATTTACTTCTATTTTAGAAAATAATGTGCCACTAGAAATGTACTTTACCACTGCCATGCTTTGTGTAGAAACCTCAAGCGAATGTATAGTTGCTACAAAACAGTCCAAATTTTTATGCTGTAATTCAAAATATCAATTTTTAACTAATATATTATTTTGTACTAACCATTTGATTTTTGATATAAAAAATTTGAAATTTTTGTACCCAAATCATAAAAATAGCTCGACAGTTAAAGGGGTGATAAATAAATAACGTTTTCATTAGGAATGAATTATTTATATCAATTGGATAAAGTCAGCTGAATTTTAAATTTAAAAAAAATACTTTTTGCTTTTAAAGTAAAAAAAAAAAAAAAACATCGATTTTTTTTACCTGAAAATTTAAGAAAATGAAACAAAAAGTTTATTGTTAACTTATACCCAAGCTTAAATAAAAGTTCACACTAAAATATGTTGAAAAATATCCAAAAATTGCTACAGATGATGCTAAGAATTTATGACATAATAACCTGTGTCTTCCTAATCCCTAACAAAATGGTGTAGAAACATTACGTAACATTGTCTGTAAATGTTAACTTATATTATTTGAATTGATTATCACAGAAAAAATAAGCCATGAAACCGAACTGACAATATTGATCTAAAGTAAAGCCAAGGAAATTGTTGGTTGCTTATTAGTACCTACTTAGTACACGAGCTGACAAAAACCTTCAAACAAACAGATAAAACTAATCTTTTCTTTTCTTTTTTTGTATAAGTGCCCCACATGTAATATTTGTTTTATCCTTCTTTGTAGCTTGAAAAGTACACTGATGAGGGAAAGAGAAGCATAGCTAGATCTTATCCGAAATGCTTCTTTTTCAGTACAGTTAGTTATAGGCCTTTTTTGATAACTAAAATTAAATAATGAATTTATTATTTTATTTATATTTATTAATATTTCCCACGTTTACCCATTAATTTAAATAATATTGTTGATAGTTTTTACATATGGTTTAAAATATCTCAATTCTAGGATTTTTTATATTATATATTCATTGGATCTTACTCATTCATGAAAAGTTATTTTATATTATCCTGTATAATGATAAAATATATGCTGGACTGCATGTATGAAATATAATTTAAAAACTGTGAATGGGATCATTAAAAATTGAGAAAAAAATCTTTTTATTTTAACACACACAAATAAAAGTTTTGTATAATTATTTAATACATGACAAAAAATTTATATGATTAGAAATCAATTTAGATGAATAAAAAATATTGGCAACAGATGGTATAAAATTTTGATCAATTATTTTGCATTAACTGTTATCGATGTATCATTCTAAATGCAAATTATTTTTAGCATCTAGCACTTTTGTAGATATTAGTAATAGCAATTCTCTCTCTCTCTCAATGACGAATGAGGTGTCTGTTCAGTTATTATTCAAATAATGCAATTTTCTATTTGAAAATAATCATGATGTAATATAAAAATTTATGTTATAGAAATTAAAACCAACTTAATGACTAAATTTTAAAAAAATTAATTATAGAGTATTCCATTTAATTGATATAAATTATATCAGATGTAATTGAATGAAGTAGAAAAGCCTCCTTGAAAAGCTTCCCGTGACTCTTCAAAATGATATTTTCAAATTAAAGTTTCAATGGGTGTCTTTTTCAAACACTTTAGTTTCTCTCATAATTATTTCGGTTTGTCTCAGTTACTACTTTATTAGCCATATAACACTTCTTCAGATCTATTGGACTTTCAATACCTGGAAGTGTAACTCAATTCCTCAATAAACGCTTCCAAATTTTGAAGGGTAAAAAAAAAAAAAAAAACCACCCTAAAAGGGGTGCACGAAATGATAAGAAACTATCTGTTTAAAAATGTTTCATCAAAACTAGATTTTCTTCACATTTAAACAAAGTAGAAAATTTATTCAAGACCTATTAGTTCCGTGAAAATTTTTTTGAATGACATGCTTTTATTGTCTGAAATTACAAAATATGTGACTGTTCGTAATAGGATGTAATATTTATTAATTAAGTTGTAGTCTTGTAAAACAGGCATTTTTTTGGTATTTGCAAGTTCGATTGATAAATATTCTTATTCAATAAAATCATATCAAATAATAACTCAATAAAAGTTAATAACAACAACACAACTTTAATAATTTATAAATTACTAATTGTTAAATTGGTTCGGAGCTGGTTATAGCGCCAACCACTCGCTTCAAAGGGTTCATACATCTCGCAAGCAAAGCACTTTTTTACAAAAACAAGGGGGGGTGGGGAGGGTTACAACAATTTCCTGGCGTGAATAATCCTCACGGAGGGTCGATGAACCGGGGTTTTAACAAATCTTGTTGAATTAAGATTACAAGTTTTAGAAATATTTTTAGTATAAAATCTCATGTTGTATAACGAAGTGTTTCATATTACATATTAAAATAAACATTAATGTTAACACTTTACAAGCGCTAAGGAAATTTGGAGAATGGAATACCAACACGAAAACAGTTTTTGCAAGCAGGAAACATGTATGTAAAACTAGAGATCATTTATTAACATAGATCATTGGAGTATCAAGTTTTGATACCCCATGAGGTTTTCCTCTTAAAAGTAACTTGGTTTCTTTAATGTTCTTAAGGATTTTTAGCTGCCACCATTTTAGAGAGAAAGCGTAAAATACACCTTTGAAGTTTTATTTAAAGTGATTTGAAGATGATTGAAATAATAATGTTATGTTATTATTTTCAGACCATATTGATGATCGAAATTAACATTTGATTGAAATTAACGTTTTGAATACTTGATCTTCCAATCATAAGCTGATGCTATTTAATCAATAAAATATATTCATGTTTATAAGTAGTTATATGGCTTCTACTCCTATTTCAGAGCCAAGTAAAGTTAGAAATCTACCAGATAAGGAATCTTAGGCGTTAGTTTCGTAGACTTGGGGGCTTCGTCACAGAATCGAGTGGATCAAATAATACTGACCTTGTAAAAATAATTATAATTTGGTGTTCGGTTTCATTTATCTTCTTTTTCTAAGGCGATTCTATAATAAGTTTATTTAAAATATCTGAATTATTTCCATCTAAGATTCATAAACAAGTAGTAGGATTTATAAGGGGTTGATGAACAATATAGTTTTTCCAAATGGAAGAAAATCAAATTCTTGAAGATTTAAATCTTAATATAAATAATACCTCTAAGAGACAGAATCAATTTTACATACAAAGCATGCATTTCAAAAATATATACCGTACATAGCAACCAGTTTCTAATTTCGTTTAATTTATTTAGATTCCAAACTACAAGAGCTTTAATAAGAAGTCTTAATGTTATTAATGAAAAAAAAATATTTTCCAAAAAATATGCCTTTTTAAGAAAAAAAATCAAATAAAATAAATAATCTTTTTGTTCTCTTTCTATAAGAGAAATCAATCATACAATTAGTTGTGACATGTGTTAAATGAATACATAAGTGCTTCATGTTCAAAAATAAGTTCTTTCGAAATAAATGATATTGAATAATACTAGTCTATAAATCAACAAGAGAGCTGTAAATATCAACAGTAGTTAAAGAGACACATTAGGATAGGCAGTATAAAATATACCAATGTTGATAACATAAAACAAAAGTTTTATATTATTAATAATAAAGGCATTAAACTTCTGGTCTCTAATAAATCCATAACACATACACTTATAAATACTTCATATTTAATTGCAGTCACACGATGCACTAAATGTATAATTATGAAATAATTTAATCAATTTGATCTTTAGGTATATCTGACTATAAAGACAACGCAGATTCTTATACTTTAAAGTAACAATGAAATAGTTTATAAAAGTCCCTCTGAATGCACCTGATTTTTAACAGAATTTTAAGCATACCTACTTAAACATTCTTTTACAATTTTAAAGCTTGCAACAGAGTTGACTCTGATACCCTTATTTAACGTTTTAAAAAGTTATCCAAAATATTTTCTAATATGACAGTAAAGCGATCGGGTAGATCTCTAAAAATATATGTAAGCCATTTATTACTGGGACAAAAATTACCTTAAGGGAACAATGCATTCTTTTGTGAATGTGTGAGCGTTCTGTGGTCGGCAAATGCAACACCCAGTTGCAGAACTATAGAGACAGATAAGTAAGTAGTCCCATTAGTCTTATGAATCTTCTCGTATCTCGTTACAGGCAAAGCTGCAGGAACACGATATTTCCAAAAGGAGTTTCGGCCTCCCTCGGAAAACAACACTTCAAATAAGAGTAAAGAGGAAAAGAACCAAGTACACAAGGGACTTGCTAAATATTTACTTGTGGCCAGAATGGGAAAGGAAAAGGCAATTTATTATATGGAGAGTTGTGTTGACTGAACACTAGGTATAGAGCTCTTATTTCTAGAAATCCTGACAACTTCGATTTTTATTGCATTTATTAGCTTTAATACGATTTCTCTCTTCCCTGCTAAATCATGCATACGAGGTCGTATCTCTTGACTCTCTAAACTTAAGAATACAAAGCTTTGGAAACAAACTCTTTTTACTTTATTGACAGAAAAATAGTTTGTGTTAAATCGAAATAAATGTTTTACTCTCTGATTAACATAGGGTCAAAAGCTAATATACTTTATTCCTGTAAGGTATTATCTAGTTTTGTACGACGCGTAACATTTTTTTCTGATTTCAATCCATCTTTCGATCTAAGGAACTTTGCAAATTTTCAGTATGGGAAAAAAGAAATTGTTTCTTTTCAGATGTATTTTAATATGTTCATTATTTTTTCGTAATTTTAAAATAGATGGAAAAAAGACATATATATATGATATAAACCCCAAAATTGCTCACAATAGAGAGTGTGTCATTACATGCCCTTATGTTTATAGTGCTTATGCAATATGTATGTACATAGTGAAAATGTCATCTGTTTATCGAAAAGTAACTGCTAACAGATTTTAGTTGATACATTTAAAGACAAAGAGGAAGGAAAGATTGAGATAAAATTATGGAAAGACATTTTGTTTTGAAAAAATTTTTCTGCATAATGGTATGTCCTCATAAAAAGTTAATTTTTGATGAAGAAATAAATATTGATGTAGTGGGAAATTATGTATTAATGTGGTTTGACAGCCAGGTAAAAGATATTTTTCTTACACATTCTCTTTAAAATGATTATAAAAAATAAGAAGAAATCCTACTTCAGAATTTATTTGCTTTAGAATCAATCTATTTTTTCAGATTTTTTTTAAAGTGATTTTTTACTTCATTTAATTGTAATATTTTGGCTTTAAATTTCCTGATTAAGGTATCCAACAACTTACGACAACTTTTTTAAAAGAAAAAATCAAAATATGGGGATTTTTTTTTGGATTTTATTTTTGTTTATTACATTTTAAGAAGAATATGCTAAAATTAAGAAGAGAAAAAGAAATTATTATTACTAAAATGGAAAAAAATGGGTAAAAACTTACATAAAATAACGTAAATGGAGCCCATTTTGTACCAAAACTTTATGAACAACTTTTCAATTTTTCAATTCTGATATGTTGCTGTGCTTTTCATTTTTAAATGACCTTCAGGATAAGAGATATTTCAATTTTTACAAAAACTAGAGCACTTTATCTTAGTTATTATATGAAATTGCTTAAAAAACAGTTATTTTTTTGCATAAGACAGTAAATTTTGTAATAAAACAGTGATTGAAAAATCTGAAAGTCAAAACACTTCTACTATTATACAAAACATACACAAAAAATTTCAGTTTATTATTTTCAAAACTTTTTGAGCAATCGCTCTGTCACCGTTTGAGTATTTAAAAAAAACAACATTTCGAGTAAAACGCGTTTTAGAGTGTGACATCTTGCTTAAAGTAATGACATCTGATTTTACTAAAACACTTGTAGTTTTTGTTCTTGTGAACGGAAAATAATAAACTGGGTATTTTTATTAAGCTACTAAGATACTGTATAAAATAAAATCATAAAAAAATTCGTCAGTTTTTGGCAAAATTCACAATTTTAAGGTAGTTGGATACCTTAATCAAGAATGAAGAATCATCTATTCCCCTAATTATGTGATCGAT
This sequence comes from Trichonephila clavata, assembly GCA_019973975.1. Taxonomy (NCBI): domain Eukaryota; kingdom Metazoa; phylum Arthropoda; class Arachnida; order Araneae; family Nephilidae; genus Trichonephila; species Trichonephila clavata. Next base: position 229,074 of record BMAO01024222.1, read on the forward strand.
GGATTATTTAATAACGCCGCTGTCTGAACTCCGGTCAAATGACGAGAACGATACCTGAGTTGGCATCTCATTCTCCAAATTTCTACGACTAGCCAATGGGAGAACTTTGAGCTTTAACAGATTTGACGTGTATCCTATGTATCCAATGGCATCAGTATAAAAATCCACCGGTCACGAATTCGTGAACATAATGAGCTCATATTGAGCTCGGCTACAGTTACTTTTAAGAATTACTGTAATACTAAGAAATAGGAAACAATTACTATAATTAAAATTAATAGTATAACTTTATATTCGTAAAATAATTTATACTAAAGAAATAATTGTTTCAGTCCAGAGACTCTTCTTAAAATGTTGTAGAACTTTAAATATACATTCATAAAATTCATCAGCACGTTCGAATACTATTTCTTAATACTCTAATACAAATATAATAAATTGTCGTTCAAATTTATCACTAGTTTTCTTCTAGTATTTAGTTTTGAAACAAAAAAATTACAAGGTAATCACTAAAAAAGATCCTTACAAGTTTTATGGTTTAAAAATATTTATTATTATTATTATTAAATTTTTCCTATTGTTTGCTACAACTTTCAAAATGTTTAAATTTTTGAATTTTTTTGAAACAGTTACTAGTTATTTTAATGATTTACAATTATTATATTTAGGAGAAATGGTTTAAATAACCCCTCTTCATATACTTAAAAATAAATTTAGAATTTCAAAGAAAATATTTTCAACTTTTCGTGTGTTAGTAGTCTAAATAAAACTGTTTACTTCATTAGTGAAACATTTTTATTAGGCTCATTACACAAAATTTAAGCTATAAATTATCTTCGATGGGGAAAATACTCTATGGAAAAATATAAAGATTTGTATGTATTTTATTAACAAATTCATATAAATGAAAGTTATCTGCCTATTAATTAAACATACTCTCTGTTCTGCAAATGTAATTAATACACTTGTTTTTATTATTTTTGCTCATAAATTTTAAATTATTATTTAATAATTTGATTGAACTAATTTCCGTATGAACAAGTTAAATATCAAATTTAAGAAGATACCCATTTCTTCAAATTACGAGAAAACAATGAAATAAACTTTAAGGATGCAATTTGTTTATTTCTGACACGAGTATGAGAGTTAAATTGTTTTCTATCTTTTAATTACTTAAATATGTACTTTTTTCGTAGAATGCATATTCAATTTATGATTAACGGTAAAATTCAAAATATGTTGTGGGGCTTTACTGAAAATTTTAAAACTTCCCGAAATAATACATCTTTCTATGTAAAAGAAGTTTTACCTCACGTGATGCTGTAATAAATTTATTTATACATAAGATATAATTAGTAAAAACGGGTCGTAAAAAGTTGAATGTAACTGAAGAGGTATGACAAGAACGATTTGCTCTTAGGGGGTCTCCCCTACCTACCAGCTGTTCTATTATAAATTATTCTATTATAAATTTTCAATTAACAGCCTACCTATTGTTCTGTTATACATTTTTTCAGTAATTTTCAGAAGCATCCATATGGTCGCCAAGTCACCAAAAATGATGCCAACTTGGCTGAATCGCCAATATTACGTCAAGTTTCCATTGAAACGTCATTGCAATGTGTTAGGGGGGGGGCGTTGCTTGCGAATATTACAATTTTTATCATAAAATAAACGTAATATAAAGCAATGTTAACGCATTAAACTTCCTGATATAAATTGTTTACACTATTTTAAGACAAATAATTACACAAGAAGATAAAATATTAGTTATACAAAATATGCTCTATACATAAAAAATGTTTTAAATAGAACTGTAATACACGTAAATTACAGTTTCACAATTTCATCAATGGATATGAACAGCTGTATAATTTAAACAATGGGGGTTGGCCTGCTTTTAGGCGGACAGGGGAATCTCCTACTAATTAGTAGATATAAAGAAAGTTTATTTTTGCATATATGTTCTAAATTTAAAAGAGTGAAGAAAAGTTAATGCTCCGGTTAAATAATGTAGAAAAATTCTTTAACTGTGTTTAAAAACACTTATGAGATTTTGAAAAACCAAAAATGATGATTTCCTGTATTACAAAGTAACAAATTTCGTGTAAGTCTTACCAAGATGTTAATTAAATAATGTACGAAAGAAACTTGCCCTTATACTAATGATATCTGGTTCGTCGAAACTATAAGCCAGATGTTTCAAGCAAAGACAAAAACGGACTTAAAGGATAATTTTACTCCTTCCTTTTCTCAAGCTTTATTTAAAAGTGACAGATTGAGCAATCTTAAGTATTAATTTTGTTATAATTGGAGTCTGAATTGGAGCTGTCTAGTTTCATTTTCAGGGAACATAAATAGTGCAATTTTCCCTAAAAAATTGCAAAGAGTTTAGCCTTTACTTCATTTATTTTTCTTGGAAAGTTTCCAGTAGTCTAAAAATAGTTACATTACGACATTAAACAAAACATCTGGACTGAAATTGTACACAAATGTGCAATATTCAAGAAGATACTGAGGAGCTGTTATGACATTATATCCAGAGTTGATATTGTAAAACTGAGTGTATGTATTGAGATTCAAAATACCACTATTGTTTGAACTATATATAGACATTGATTCTTGAATTTAAGTAATATAGGAAGTTTTCATAAAATAATTGCCAAGGGGTATTTACAAGATTTGGAAACAAATATAAGAATGCTGTAAAAAGTAAAGTTTAAACAAGAGATACCGTACATATAATTAAGTTATTTTCTGAAAATAAATGCTTAAAAAGTATTTTCAAGTTGTTTATTTCAGCCAGTAAACTATATTATTTACTGATATAAATGGAGATTATATTGTAGGGGCTCCCAGTTCTGTGCCCAAGGGCTCCATGACAATCTCCAATCGTTTAACGTATACCCGCCAATTGCGTTAGACCTTTGGGACGACATTGTCCTAAAATCCATTGCATCAGATGAGAAATTCTGAAATATAGTTTACAGAAGCAAATTTCCATTCTTGAAAAAAGCAGCATATAAATTAAAAATCGTTTTTTAGTTCCTCATACTTGTGTGAGTCATTATTTTCAACAACGAATGTAATAAAATCAAAGTTCAGATCACACACAACTTACAGATGAAGACTTCTTAAGAGCAGAAATATTGTTTTATATATACACTATAACAAAAAAAAAACACGCTCCAAGAAGAAGTTACCCGATTGTAATGAAATTTCGTACGTTAAGACATTTGTACCGAACATGCAAATGATTAAAATTCAGTGCCCATTGAATGAATAGTGGGGGCAACAGCGCATCGAAACTGCTCACTCATTAGGTGTCTATAAGAAGTGATTCTCAATTTGATGGTCAAAATTTCTGTTGCATTGCGATTTAGGATACCTTTCAACGAATGAAAAAATGCCTCGCCGCAGGATTCGAGCAATTATCAGGGTCCTATCATTGGACTGAATGGGGAAGGATGGGCAAATCGGTGAATTGCTCGTCAAATGGGTCTAAGCAATGTGGTCATTAGAAGACGGAGGCAAGAATGGGTGGACAATGGCGGAATTCAACGTCATTATGGTAGCAATCGACCTAGGACTACAGCAGATTAGGAGGAGAGATTGATTGTCAGATCAACTGTCACAGTGCCGGATTCATTGTTATCAACCATCAGTCGTGTGACCAGCACACGAGTGTCCACCATGACAATTCACAGATGGCTGGTAGAGCGAAACTTACGCTCGTACCAACTGCTACACCATGGGCAACTAATGCCTGCACACTGTCGAGCCAGATTACAGTAGTGCTTGTCTCGATCAGGTTGGAATTATGCTGACTGGGAACGTATAGTGCTTAGCGATGAATCCTGATTCCTACTGTGTCCTGACGATCATCCAAGATGGGTCTGGAGATTTCTAGTGCAGCGTGTGGACCCTGCTTTCACTATTGCACATCACTCAAGCCCTCAACTAGAAGTTATGGCCTGGGGTACTATTTCTTTCGACAGCTGGACCCTTTTGGTCGTCATCAGAGGCACACTCACAGCACAAAAATACGTTGACGACATTCTGAGAACTGTTTTGCTACCATTCCTTTTGCAGTACCCTGCCTTATTTTTCTGCAAGATAATGCCAGATCACATACGCCACGTATTGCTATGAACTGTTTTACAGCTTTTCAAACACATCCTTGGACAGATAGACCCCCAGATCTCTCACCAATCGAGCATGTTTGGAATATGATGGAAAGATGAATGCATATACCAAGGAATGTTGACGACCTGGCCCGACAATGGGAGCAAATTTGGTAAGAAATACCGCAGACGACCATCAAGGTGCTTTATCACTCTATGCTACGTCGCGTGGCATCTTGAATCCAGGCTAGAGGTGGGTCAATTCCTTATGGAGCTCGTTACTTTGTGTAGCTATGTAACTCTGAAATAAATCATTCAAGTTTTCTGAAATTTTAATTATTTTCTATTTTGTAAATAATCTTTCTGCCTACCAATTTATATCTCTGTCGGACAACTTGTTCTTTGTGAGTCGTTTTTTTTATATAGAGTATATATATGTTTAAAAATGACAAAATTAGTTACGACTCATGTCTCTTACTTAGATACAAAAATGACTTAATGACTTTTTTAAAAATTATTTGTTGTAATATGGTAGATAATGTTCCTAGTTTTAATTATTATCTCCAATATTTGAAAAAGTAATTATAATAATGGGTAAGCAAACTTTTGGGACCTTCAATAAAACGTTAAAAATAATTTGCTTTTAAGTAATATTTTTGATAAAAGAGAATCTTTTGATTTTATCATTAAAATATGCCATTCTGGTGGAGTAACTTACGCATATATATATATATTTAGAAATATTATCAAAATTATCTAAAAAGAAGCAACGATTTAGTAACTGGCCATGAATTAAAATATGATAATTATAAAAAAATTATATTAATACTGTCGGGATTTCAACAATCCAATTAAATTCATTTTTAAATATATTTCCATATTATTTTAGCCTATTATTATTAAGATACCTAAATCTTAATTTAGTTGCAAGAAAACTATCTAGGAGACGCCTCTGTTTTTTGCTTCTGTGCATCCGCATTGAACACGTCATATAGCACGCGAGTTCCGATTTGGATGCTTCGACTTAAAAAAAAAATTAATGGTTATTATAAAGATAGGTAAGTTTTTATCTTGGTTTTTCTTATTATTTATTTATGAAATTTTCTCTTAATATTCATCTCTTTATGAAAAACCTTTCCATTCTCACTATCCATACATTCATTTTATTTTACTCTTTCGTGTTCCTCCCATGTGTAGTTAGATTTCAACCTAATTTTCAATAAAGTACTTCTTTTCTATTATGTCGAAATGCTGAACGGGGAAGGTGGATCCATAAAGCATTGCTTAACCCTATTTCACTGACATAATTCAGTGGCAGCTTTAGAAATCGTAATAGATCTCCATTTTGTTCCAATGACTCTTTTGGTATATTCAGTTTTAATAGCCCAACATCTCAGATTCTTGTAATGTCTGTTTTTATTAAATGTTAGTACGATATTCTTTTGTACCATTTATTTTACTCATATTTTGGCGTATTTTGATATGTTTTTAAAATTCAGCTTGATTCATTCTTTACTTTGCAGGAATTACAATATTTGTATTTTATTATTCTATATATATATTACATATATATTAGCCTAACTACGAAGCAATAGCCGATGAAATGTAATGCCAGAAATCGCATTGACTTTGAGATTTGTATTTTTATAAAGAATTTTTATACTTTGTAGGTTTTGTATGCATTGCTCAGTAATTATTTTGTACACGAATAAAATTGACAATTTTTATATGCGTTAAATCTTATTTTTGGAATTAATTATTTTTTGTACATTATGTGCATTAACCCTACCAAACAACAAATTCACCTTGGAAATATAAATAGGGCCAACAGATATTATGGAAAATTCTCTTAAGTATAAAAAGGTCGGGGATAAATAGCAGATAGCATCTTGGTAACTACAAGATGTCTTTTAGCTACAAGATATCTGAATACTTCTACGATTACAAATACATCTTGTACTTACAATATCTTACACATAATGTAACTTTTTTGTACACAATAACCCTCCATGTAGAGGGAGGTGATGGACTTTAAATGTGTCGAGGCTTAATGTCCTTCCGTGGTGTGGGAGTTAGAAAAGTGGGTGCCAGCTTAGGTATTGTCCTCGTCACTTGTTTGAGGCTCTAAATTACGAAATTCAACGCCAACAAAGCTCATGTCGCTTAAAGGTATGACGTAAAACTCTCTCACTCACTCCATAATGAAGGAAATTTTGGTGGTGTTTTAAATTAATTTATATTTATGTCCCATCTAAGATGATTCTTAATAATATTTCAAAATATTTTTAAATACGTATTATTGTATTAAGGTCTCTATCATTTATTATAAGTTTACAATTTTAATTAATAGCCCTCCCTCCAAAAAATAGGAAACATTAGGTTAGTTTTATAGCCCTCAAAATTCTTTATAAAACATAGCTTGATCATGTTTGTTACTTAAGTTTTAAATGAGTGACATACAGCAGAAAATCCAGTTATGAAAATTTACATTTGAAAATCAATACATAATTAAAAAATTAGTAATTAATTAGCAAATAAACAATACAATTAATTTTTATATAATTTTCAAAAGGCATGTATTGAAATATAACCAATTTTTGTAACAGAGATTTATGCTAAATTAAACACACATAATGAAACATGTATATGTATTTTAAAATTTAGTATATATGCACAATTTAGGTTATCTCACACAAGTACTATATTTAATACACATCTAAATTTAATTTCAAATATCTCTACGTATATATCTAAATGTATAATACCTAAATGTATAAAATAAAAATATTTTTTTAATAATGTTATGTGTTTTATCACAGCCGATAATTTATTTTGAAAATGAAATTTACTTACTAAAAGTGGGTCTTTTTTTCAATTTTCAGTTACCGTAATTGATAGTTGCTAGCAAAATAAGACAATCACATATTTATCTTTTCAAATAACCCAACATATATATATATATATATATATATATATATATATATTACTTACCTCTAAATAAAAAGCACAGCTTTTATTGTCTTATGGAAATGAAAAACACGATTTCGAATCCACATTGTAAAAAAATAAGGATGTAATTCAATAAATTTTTTCATAGCTGAGAGGATTAATTTTCTCAACTATCTTTTCGAGGTTAAGAGAAACCAGAGGGGATAAAAGCGAAACGTAAAGATCTCTACGATATATGATCGTGGTATAAGTTTTCTGACACGTAACTCCGAAGCTATACATCAGAGCTAGAGTAAAAAAAGGTCTAGTCTCTTTGGTGCTTTTAAGTTTTACACGTTTTAAGAATATCTCCGAAGAAACCATTTGCTTAGACTCTCTCTAAAAATGGCTGGTCATAAAAATCTGGTTCTTCGACTGCTTTCTAAGGCACAATTTTGTAAAAAATTTTAAAATGCGGTTGGATGATCAATACAAACTTTTGACAGGAAAAAGAACGAAATGAAATTTTAGTTTTTCTAGACACGTAGTGCATCTTATGTGGAATAAAGAAATGTCAAAGATCCTAAAAGTAATATTTCTACTTTATTCGAATGATAAAGCAAATGAGAGGTCCAAATGTGATTTATTTAATTTATTCTAGTGAAAAAAGTGAAATATATAATTTAAAAAAAAAACGTAAACAAGTCAACTATGAAACATTCGCATACAGTTCAAAACCAGTAGCTTTAATTGACACTTTGTTATTCTCTTATTTGCTAAAGTTCTATTTAGTTATTAGAAGGCTAGTAAAAAGTTCTGAATATTTTAGGGCAATATTTTTTTTCTAATAGGACAGTATTTTAGCAACTTAAACTTTGCAGACTTAACAAGTCCCCAAAAGTGGGAGCCATTTCAGGGTGGCACCATCTGGTGGTGACCTCACTACCAAATTTGGACTCTTTTATTAATTTTTGATTTAAGCTCTCATCAGATGCTAAATATTGGCGTGATTTAATTTTGCCAAGAGTACCAAAACCAAATTGATACTTAAAGAATCTTTTACATGCCACATAATCGTATAACATGAATGCCTACGATTTCCACATAAAAAAAAACAATCGACACCAGCCGGGGTCGAACCCGCAAACTTTGGCTTACGAAGCTGGCATGTTATCTTTAAGGCATGCGACTGGTTGCGACAGCTTTTTTTTTAAAAAAATGGAACTATGTGGATTTTTTTTTGTTATTTCTTTTAGTACATTTTAAGAAAAATAGCTAAAATTAAGAACAGAAAAAGAAATTATTATTACTAAAATGAGAATAAATGGGTAAAAATTGACAAAAAATAGCATATACGGGGCCCATTCTGTACCAGAGGTTTATAAACAAATTTTCGATTTTTTTCATTCTAATGTGTTGTTATGTTATTCATTTTTGAAATGACCTTCAGGATAAGAAATATTTTCTTTTGTTCAAAAACTAGAACCCTTTATCTTAGATATTATATGAAATTGCTTAAAAAAACAATGATTATATTCACATAAGGAACTGTAAATTTTGTAATAAAAGTGATTGATAAATCTGAAGGTTAAAACAATTCTACTATTATACAGAACTTATAAAAAAAAAACAGTTTTTTATTTTCAAAACTTTTTTAGCAATCGCTGGCCCCGTTTGAGTATTTTAAAAGAAACACATTTCGTGTAAAACATGATTTAAAGTCTGACATCTTGCTTAAAGTAATGGCATTTGCTTTTACTAAAACACTTGTAGTTTTTGTTCTAGTATACGGAAAATGATAAACTTGGTACTTTTATGAAGCTAATAAGTGGCGTATAAAATAAAATCATAAAACATATTTGTCCATTTTTGCAAAATTCACAATGATAGGGTGGTCACCTTAAGCCACAGGAGCTTTTAATACAACATTGATTAATATATAACATAAAGTGTTTAGTCAAATAATTACTTATAAAATATGAAAATTAATTTATTTTTTTATTTTACTTTTTCTATAAATAGTATTGTAAATTATCTTGGAAGAAATGAATTTACTTTTCAGGGCTGAATTATAATAATTTGTTGAGTGTTAAAATCGCATTATCGTTTCACATTGAACTACTGTTGCTGAATTTGTAATGACCCTTCCCGTCTACCTCGTGACCCGGCTAAAGGTGTGGGATAAAGTGAAGGATGATTCGACATGATAATTTCCAATTATTTATTCAGTGCTTTAATTAACTCAAAAACAATTCAATGAATCACAACAATATGATGTTTTCAATTAGTCAACAGAGGTAAGGGGACAAGAGTCGCGTTTTTGGAGAGAATACTTCTAATAATTTTTATTCACTTTGTATTAATCAATCTTCTACCTTAATATAGCTTTAAACGGAAGATATGTAACTAATTTCCACTTAAACCTCTTTAATAATTTAAATATCAAAACGTACTATAAATGTCACTAATACCTGAGCTGTAGGCAGTCTTCATAACTTTTAATGTATAATCTTTCAATATCTATAATTTCACCTTCTAATCTTTATTCTCTCACTCTGACTTACTAACTCTCTACCGCATATTTCTTCTACTTATATCTCACTTTGTCACCTTTAACTAACTAACTTTCTAACTTCTCTAGCAGGTGAACCTGAACTATAAATAATAAACTTAATTTGTATATCACGTTTTCTTCTTAAGAGAAGGTTGTTAATTTTCATAGCCCCAAAGATTTCCCAAAAGGTTTAGTGGAAGGACGCATATACATTCGTCACAAATTCTGTTACTTTGTTTCTTGGAATAGGGATAAGAAGGACACGTGGATCTGCATTTTACTCTATAGACTTCTACACAACAATATTTGAGGAATATAACTCCTTAACTGGTTTTCCCAAACGCCGTACGGGATACCGAATGCTGGCCACAACAGGTTTGACTAAGCTGTACGGGTCCTGATATTTTCAACTTTCTCTATCTGTGATTTTAATATATTTTTAATTTTTATAGTGATATTATTAGTGCGAGTGTTTTTAAGAGATGCAGTTTGTCCATGGTACTGAAACTCGAGATTTTCTTTGTGGAGAAAGCCGAAGTTAAGATTCTTCAAAATATTTCAGTTAAAAATATTTTACTTAAAAAATATTTAGAAAGACAATGTGCAATATGTTGCTTGAAAAGAAATGAAAATGGAAAGATAATCCAAAAGCACCAATATTACCTCTGTTTCCATTGGAAATGTAAGAATTAAAGCATGCTTCAAATTATGTGTGCATATATATATATATGCACAAAAAGTTTGAAAAAGATGTACGGACATGAAATTTTTTTTAAGTATGAGAGAAATTCTGTTAAGGGTGTCCGGCACGTCCATAGGAGCCCATGTTAAATTGCGTAAGTTTATGTATGTTTTTCTCAGAAACTTTTTACTTCTAATAGATAACATTTTTACAGTAGGTTATGTATACTATCAATAAAACTTTAAGGAAGGGTTTTGTCTTGTTGTTAAAAATTTAAGTAATCATGATTTTTTTTAAAAAATGTTCAATTTTTTTGTCTAAAATTTAGTTTAAAGAAGCCTTATCTAAAAAGGTTTGATATATATATCTAATTCACTCCATTAAAAGGTATAAACATGTTAAAATTATGCTCACTGAAAAATTGAGGATTATGTAATTAGTGGTTTTTGAGAAAAAGATACATAAAGTGAAAAATATTACGTTTTGAGAAAACAGGCTTTAAAGAAAAAATTTTAATTTTTGAGCATTTACTTTTTTTAGTACTTTCCAGAAGCATATGAAGAATTTTCTTTACCCTCTGCTCCTACAAATGACTCTTCTAACTTCTTTTTTCCCCATTATTTTTAACAATTCATCCTTTTTTCTTAGATTTTAAGATGCTTTAGTTGAGCGACATGAATTCTGCATGCATCTAATTTTTTGAAGCAGGACGCACAATTATATCTTGGTTCAGTATCGCAATGTCTTAAGAACATTAATTCTGTTACATGACTCGTATTCAAATGCTTAGTAGCCATATTTACCCTTAATTTTAAATTCTACAAATATAAATTTTGGAATCACTGATCATATGGTGTTATTAAATGACTCAATTGGGCTCTGATTCTTTTCATGTTAGCATTTTCTTAATAACATAGGATTACTTAGATCTCTTAAAATTGGCTTCATTTAAGGTATCCGAACACGTTCGGAGTACTTTTTAACAAAATAGCATACTAAAACATTATAAATGCTCTTTTAGGACTCAATACCAATAAATATTACTATTTAACTATCAAAATTTAAAATATATTACCTGAATTTTACAAAAATCACAATTAAAAGTGAAATTTTAGCAATATTTTTGAAAAACTTCAAAGCAGTTAGAGGGAAAAGTAATAAACATATATCAGTAAAAGTATTACGAAAACAAACTAGATGCATTTATCCAGAGAATGCACTAAAATTTTAATTTTTTATTAAAATTTGAAATTTTAGAGCTGATTGAGTAACATCATAAGAAATATTACATTTTATATGAGACCATTATTTAAATAACAAGCCATAACTCAAAAAGTGTTCATACAATAAGAAATATTTTAGTACATTCTCTAGAAAATAACTTAAATATCAGGTTTAAAAAGTTTTATAGAAATACATTCGTAATATTTTAAATTATCAGACTCGCCATAATAGATTTTGAACAATTTAAATGCCCACTTCTGGTAGATCAAAAACCCCCTTCCGGTTTTTCTAACTTTATAAAATTGATTGTTACTTGGCCTCTAGGTAGTGTATAAACAAAATAAAGTATATTTCGTGAAGACAAAAGATAGCTCTATTCAATAAATTAAAAAAACAAAAATATCTGTCTTGACTGAATTTGGTCATTTTCAACGTGTTCGGATACCTTAATTCATTATGGTATATTGCACGTATGTATGTGTTTATGATCATGGTGCCTCCCATTACATTCAGCTTCTGCCTTTGAAATTAGCACCATACATTTATACCCTCAGGACACAGTACTTGTTGAGGGCTGTCGTTTGAAGACAAAAGATGAAAATAAACGACCCAAAGAGCAGTTTTCATACTGTGTAGGTAAAATATCGACAACTTAGGCTTTTCCCATCATTTAACTTTTTTTTCACTGTTTTTGATTTTAAGATTCAAAAGACGTGTGCCCATACACTTTTGGATATGTCAAATACACTCTAAAGTTTCCTCTTGAACATCATATATATTTGAGCTCATCAGAAACTTGTGCAAGGGGAGACACAGATGATCCTAGCAGAGTTCATTTGATGCGCGTCAAGGAGTAGCTTCGTTTAAAAAACAAATAAAAATACTTCTAATAATCGTATTTCCTCATATCATACATCATTTTAAATATAAATATTTGAACTTTTAGAAAGTATAAAAAAGTGAAAATCGATAATTTTTCAAAAATTCAAAAATTCTTAAGATATATGAAACTTTCTTCATAGCATGCAGAGTGTACTTGAAAAAGTAAACACCGAGGAGTTTTTATGTTCCACAATTATAAAATTAAAATTAGTGTGAAAACATTAAAATTGAAAATTAAAGTAGAATTCCTCCATCTTCCCATTCTGCAAAGTATTATGCTTAGTTATATGCAATAAAAAAGTGCTTTTTTTTGCCGTTTTACAAATACACTTGTGTTCCATACATGTATGGAACTCAAGTGCATTTGTAAGTATTTTATCCAGTTTACTCCACATAATACTTCAAAGAATTTCTAGCAGTAAATCATGCATTTCTACCAATTCACACATAAACACATGGCCCAGATTCAATACTTCAATGATCAGAACATGAAACTAATACATTTAAAAGATTGACATCTAAAATGTTAATGGAATTAATATTCTTTGATTCGGAATTGAACTATCGAATTTTATTATGGAAACATTCACTTACGTTTTTAAAAAAGGAATGAACGCTGTAATCAAGAATGAATGAACTTTTGGAATTTAAAACCTTTTTTATTTTATTTAATTAAAAAAGGCTACATTTATCATAAGTTAATCTTTTTTGATCATTCAATAAAGAAGAATCTTCTACATAATCCTATGAAGATAGATTGATTTTTCGTTAGGTTCCACTTCGAAGCAACAGCAGGGCTATTTATCCTAAGGAAAAAGTACAAAAAAAAAAAACGGTTTACATTTCTGATACTGCTTTTGATAAAATTTATTGCATATGAAAATACCCATATTATAGGATGTTATATACTTTATTCTCAATCTACTTAACGTGCTATAAGTTCCACTCTTTTTCGAAATATTTAAATTATAATTTTAGCGAATTGATTAAATGGCATAAGATTTTCACGTGCATATAATGTAATTTAATGTTACCGCCTCGAAAAATATATTATATATGCAGCAAATAACTATTTAAATTAAATTTTTCATGAGTATGCTAGTAATTTAAATAATACCACAGATCAATCTCAATTTACATGTAAGCACATTTCATATTGCCTCTTAAATATATTAGAGATAAGACTCCAAGAATTGGTTATTTCATAATATTATGCAATATTTATAGTAAATAGGACTACTTAGAATCTCTTAGAAAAATAATGTAATTTCTCCAGTCCAATGTTTTGCTTTATACTCTTCAGTTTATCAGAAACAAAATGAATATTTTATAGGTTAATCAGCATGCAAAAACGATATCAAACTTAGGTTTGGGGGGACGATACTTGAAAATCAATCAGACAAAATGCTATATACTAAGCCTTAATAATTATTTCGTAATAATTATTCCCTTCAGGCTATTTAGTTGACGCAATCTAAGTTCATGTGATAAATGCAGATTACCCAGCACGAGGAAATGAATTATTTATGCGTATGAAATTGTTTAGTAGACACTAAATCTGTAAATTCACCGAGAATATGTACAAATTGCACGCTAAATGATAACGTAAGGAGATTTGTCAATATTTTGGAACTAATGTAATACTAATGTATTACATTAGTTGCACTGTTGATGTGCGTAGGCGAAAAATGATTGACGGGCAGTAGTATAAGAATCTCTTCTTGAATTATATAGTAAGATTTAATAAAGAAAACACATATGTATTATTCAAGAGAAAATGTACGATTTAAATCCAGAAAACACGTATCTAATTTGGACCATAACAAAATATTTTATGAGGTTACAGTGTAATTCGAATAACTCATGATAGAAAAATAGTAACATTAAGAGGTCTCAGGCGTGTTAGTTTTGTCTGGAGCGCTGAAAATATAAACAATTTTTCAAATAGATACAGTCATTTGAAATTAAAATTAAAGCATTCGAACTTTTTACACATTATTTATAAGGGAATGCGGTTTCAAATAAGTACAAAATGTTTAGAATATAAACATAATTTTAAAATTTATAACCATATGGAAATAAAACACATTTCTGTAATAAATATTAAATAATTTTTACGTTGTGCATGTTATTTTCTAAAATAGTGGCATTTGATGTATGAAAATTTGTGGAATTATAAAATGTTTCATGCTCTTTATATAAACTCTACCTATTTATAGTATTATATATCTTTTTTATTTCAAAATATTTAAAAAATATTAAATTAAAAAAATTTAAAATGGAAATTTTTATTTTTAGAAAATATAATTTATTATTTTATTTATATAAAAGTAGCTAAGTATAGTAAGGATACACACATTTAACTTTTTAAACCAACTAATTGCTACTAATTAGAACAACTAGTTTAGAAAATATCATGCAAAACGTCAAACTTAATATTTTTTACAGAAATGTGTCTTATTTTCACATGATTATAATTTTTTAAATTACGGTTATATTTTAAACATTTTCTACTTTTTTCAAACGTCATTTCCTTATAAATAATGAGTTAAAGATTCAAATTATTTAATTTAATTTCAAAGAATTATATCTATTTGAAAATTGTTTATATTTTCTGGCCTTCGGGCAAAGTTAACACCCCTGAGACCCCATTAACAAAATTTTAAAACTTTTTAGAGAAGTTATTTAACCAGATACAAATCCTTTAAATCTTTAAAAGATTTTTAATACATTTAAAGCTTATTTGAATGATATCGCTTTACAAATGATAGCACTTTTTTATATTAATCATATATATAATTGCTTCTCAAATTTTTTTTAAAAATATAAATCCAATTAAACCACTTGATGATACAGACAATAAGTTTTGTTATTATAAAGGCAAAAGAGATATAAAACACTTTAAAATTAACAATAATTATCAGCCAAGAATAAAATCTCGAATCCTTTTCACTAATTCTCAACTACTTTAATAAAATACGGAAAATTTCTTTTAAAAAAATACTAGTTAATGATGCAGGGGGACGGGGGAGGAGGGTAAAATATCGATGTCCGTCTTGAAATGAAGATAATGTCCATGGAGCAGGTGTAGTACTGTTTAATGAAATAGCTTTCGTTCAAAACTAACCAGTGAGAGACACAAAGTTTAATTAAAAGAAAAAAAAACGAAGACTCCGCCACTTTTGATGGAATTACTTTAAGTTCGATATAATTTGGGGGACACCGAGTTTGATTAGTCCTATTCTTTCTCTTTTCTTTCTAGAAGTAAATGCCGGAGAGGAATCGAAGACAATAATAAAAAACAGTACTTTCGTTATCAGCAGCGTCGTTTTACACTGTTCTTTTCAAGATTAATAACTGCACTTATTTTCATAATGAAATCCAATAATATAATGAAACAAAAGTAGTCCAATTTATTCTTTGCGCTTCTCTAAACATTAGAAAATGGGATCATTGATTGGGAAAGGGATAATGTAAAATGTCCTTTTCAGAAAACAAAGTGAAATATTTCCGCAGATTCATTTGACATAATCACGTTATTCCATTGTCTATCTGAATAAATCCTCCTAAGTCTTTAAAATATAGTCTGGTTTGGATAAATATTTTTGTTTCCGCACCCTACTGAAGTCTTTTTTCTTTCTTTCACAGCTTCAATTGATCTTTTGCTTAAAGAAAATCGAATTATCCGTAAAGTATTTGTTTTTGTTCCTTGAAAGCTTGAAATTAGTTTCTAAACACATTTGCGATTTAAACAAGCCGAAGAAAAGATATCGAAGTTTCAAGGAAGAACAAACTACGTATCTGTAATTACTTGAAGGCTTCTTATTGTTTTGTTGTTTCCGAAAGAAAGGTGCAATATTTTTCAAATCGTGGTAAAAATTGGATTCCAAACTCAAATTGATAACCTCTAAAATTTTTCTTTGGCCTGACATACCATGAGTCTTTCGTTCTTGTTATCTTTAGGCAGCCATGTTTGCTTAAAACTCATCTTTGTTTAAAGAAGCGTCAACGAAAAGATGGAATTCTTTTTCTCAAGATTCACATTCAACAGTGGCGGTTTGTTGCCAAAAAATGATACTGTCAGAGGAAGCAGAGACACTTGACGATGTTTGCTGACACTTTGAAATCCATTAACCGATATTAAGGATACTGTTAAACATTTTAAAGATTAAGGAATTGAGTCTGTTACAATCAAGTGTTCTTGGAACTTGTGCAGGTTAAATTGTTTCCACTGTATTCATTCATCCTTTGATATTCTATTCACTTATTAGAAAGCAAAAAATAATATTTATTTTAGTTTCTATAACATTAAATGTGTGCCAAATGTATCAAAACGGACATTTAATAGTATTATTTTGACTATTATTTTTAATTTAAGTTAAAATATATAAATCATAAATGGAAATTCATAAAGTTGGCGTTTGCAATCTTTAAACTGAACATTTATGACTTTAAGAATCATATAATCTTTTTTTTTTTTTTTGCTGTTCTTAATATTTGTCAACATCATAGTATGCAAATTGTACGTTTTTATTCCAAATCCAAACTACAACTTTTACAAATTTTAATATTGATAAAATAATTGCACTTTTTTGAAAACAGGCTCGAAAAACAGTGAATAAAACGAGTTTTTATAGAAATCAAACGTGTAGAACAGTGCTTCTCAAAATTTCAGACTTGCGACCCAATATTCAATTATAATTTTCATCGCGCCCCCTCCATACAATAACAATGCATTGAATTCGAAAATATGATACTTTGAGGCTTAAGCTACAATACGACTTTAACCCCTTAAATTCCGCCGGCTTATATAAACGTCTCGATCAGTCAGTGTGTAAATTGCCCGGACGTATATGTGCATCTTTCTGAAGTACGATCTTTTCTGTTCACTGCTATCCATAAAACTATTCCGAAGGCTTTAGATTGCAATAAAATGACCTTGACTGTTCGCGAAGAATTTGCTTATTTCAGAGGATTTTCTTATTTGTTCCCTTTCTCTACCCCCCCCCCCACCAAATACACCACATATTCGTGTATACGTGCAAAACGGTGGCATTCGGGAGTGAATTGCGTAACTGTTAATCGGCAGTTAAGGGATTCATTATAAACTGTACAAATTATCAAGATAAGTGTTAATTTTTGCATATAATTTTATATATGCCTAGCGCATGGGGTCACTGGTAACTATTAAACTTGTTCTTAACTTAGTATTTTTAAATTGATTATGAAATATATTGTGCAGTACTGATTTATTTATAAGTGTATTATATGAGTTTAAATGTTTTTTTAAATTTTTTTTTATTATATAAGAATTTATTTTGCTGTTTTCTTTCAATAAATTAATAGTTTTTTAAATGATCTTTTGTTTTTGACTTTTTAATATGCTTTCACCCCTACAAGGGTTATCACGCCTCCCTAAGGGAGCGCGCCCCACAGTTTGAGAAGCACTGGAGTAGATGGATCTCAAACACAAATAACAAAATAGTTTCAAAGTATAATTCGTAGGATCCATCAGTGGCTGAAAATTGCACACTGAATATTAAATTCAGTAATTTGTGAACCTACCCCATGAAGAAACGTAGATATAAGAAATAATACATAAAAACTCTTAACCCGGCACTTCTCGCGCAGGGTGTGTCATACCCACCGTCTAACTTTTTATAACGCTCCTTCTAACCCTTTTTTGGAAAACGGATAGTTTTTCGTGTAGCTGTTTATAAGGTCTTATCCTTTGAGAGGCCTTGGTATGTAAGCGAATTCTAAGTATTTATTTTTGGATATCACCACTTCGGGTATGTCATACCCTACGCGTGAATCACCGTTACAGTTCTGAATGCATGAGCACGTTTTAAATCTGCATTATGCCATGGTATATTATTGTAGTTATGATAAAGAAATGGTATATTTAAGTAATTTAATACATGCAACATTTAATAGATATAGGGCAACAGTATTTTCGGACGAAGAAATTCTGTTCGCGGTTATTATGAGAAAAAAATCAAATGATGAAGATGACCACTGAAATCGACCCAGATTTAGAAAAGGGATACACTGTTGAAAACCAATTATTTATATGTAGACACAAAAACATTTGGGAAGAACATAATTTTAAAGGAGACAGAAGATCAAAAGTCGTTTTATATTTACCCATTTGGTATACGCTTTGACGAAGTGAATGAAAATTCATTGATGAGAGTATTACTAGATGGAAATGTGATTGAAGGTACAGAATATCAATATAATAAAACTGGCTATATAATTCATGGTTTTGTTTATCAAGCAAGGAAAGACATTCAAGCAATTACTGGTACGCATCTTATTCACTTTCAAATGAACTTTTGAAAAAAAAACTGTACTGGAACAAAATAAGAGAAAATAAAAACGAAATTCCAAAATTTTTGAAATTAAATAATAGAGAAGTTATATATACTCCTATATGTTTAGTTTTAAAAAGATACATATTAAAAAAAAATTAAGAACCAGTAAAAACATCACACTCACGGCGAGATTAAAGGAGTGTATAAACAATGCACTGAATGCCTTATAAAAAGAACAGAAAAACTAAATTTACATTTGAAAAATGCAATAAACATACTGCATTTCCTACTTTTTTCTCTTTTAACCTTTGAAAGCAAATTTTACGATAAAAACATAATGTAAACACTCTTGGGTATGACACACCCTGCGCGAGTTTAGGTCGGGTTTTTTTCGCGTGACTGATGCCGGGCTAACTTCATCTCACTATACATTCTACCAAGCATTCATGAATTGTTGCTTCAAAACTGCAACATTTGGTGATGACTGAATCTAATGGCTTACAGTATCCTATACATTATCAATTGGCGAAAGATTTGATTATCTTTCTTGTCAAGGGAGAGTATCAACCCCACGGTTGCAATCACAAGACACAACAGCAGTTTGGAGACAGGTATTATCTTGTGAAAAATGTCTCTGGAATGGCATGTATTGAAGGCTAACGCAAACGGTTAATGGATGTTATCAACATATCGTCGAGTTGTTAATGTCGCTCCTAGAACGACTTGGGGTGACCTGTTATTGTTAAGGTATGACACTCTACATCGTCATAACAGGGGTAATGGATATATATCTTAGTAGAAGGGAAGTAGATGAATGGTTTAATTGAGACCCCTCCACACGCGGATTCGAAGGTCATCTGCTCTAAATCTGAAGCAGGATTTATCGCTGTACACAATACACAATGCCATTCTTCTGGTAAGCATAGGGATTTGCTAGACATAACTCTAGATGATTTTGCCAATGTTATGCTATCATATGCATACGTCTTAAAGGTCATCGTAACCGTAACCTGTGCCGTGAGATGGTGAAACGTATCACGGATAGTATAAAAGATGCTGTAGACGATGAAAAATGCATGATAATGGTTTTAGAGTATTTCGAAGTTGTCACACAATCATCCAATCTTGATTTGCATTTTATGCATCTTTGTCTGCCAGATCCTTCATTCATCAAGCATCCATTGCCACAAGCACCTTTGTACGGTCGTGTGTGAATAATGAAGTGGTGGCTGTTGCTTGATATGGTAATTAAGATTCACAAATTGCAACTGTGCGATCTCGTTCGAAGTGGATCACTTGGCTATGAGGTCTTCGGCAATACCATAACGGTATTATTGTTTTTGTATTTAGGATGACTGATTATTTACTAAAATTGGACTAGGGCTATTGGCGATGGATTTCAAAATTCTGAACTACATTCAAGTGACGAAAACAACACCTAAGTTGGCCCCCTTTCTTAAAACTTCCACACTAGGCCAAAGGTGAAGACCTCTAACACATACAGATTTAATGTGCATAGTTTGCCTTTACTGTGGGTTGGGAGCCTAGGAAACTGCAACAACTACAACGAGAAAAGAAGAAGCCGTTTACAATTGTTACGTATTTTATACAATGCTAGTTGCGCAATAGAAATGCGCGTTTTCATCGAGTTTAATAATTGATTTTGAAAATTTGATCTTTTGCATAGTTGGTATAAAGAAATTTGAATGCAAAATTTTGAAATGATTTAATCATTTTTAGGAGTGTATCATTTTTTTTTAACTTGTCAGTTTGAATTATTCGTTCTTTGTTTCAATGGTTCAGTTATAGGTAAATTGTTTAATAAAGAATAGTATTTTTTTTTAAAGTTATGAGAAATATATTCTTCACTATCTTAATTAATTTAATTTATCTGTTCACATTATTGACTTTCATACATCGAATTACCGAGTTTTACTCATTTTTATCCGTTTTCTCTTTACTTAATTTAATATATTTAATTATATACTAGTAGTTGATATGTGTAATAGT